>PVIJ01006991.1:39552-86851 GCA_004024925.1 Scalopus aquaticus | reverse complement strand
CACCACCATCACCACCATCACCACCATCATCACCACCACCATCATTATCATCATCACCACCATCATCACCATCATCATCACCACCATCATCATCACCACCACCATCGTCATCATCACCACCATCATCACCCCCATCATCATCATTACCACCACCATCACCATCATCATCCCATCATCATCACCACCACCATCATCACCATCACCATCACCATCATCACCATCATCACCATCATCACCACCATCATCATCACCATCACCACCATCATCACCACCATCACACCACCATCACCATCATCATCATCACCACCATAATCACCATCATCATCATCACCACCACCATCACCATCCCACCATCATCACCACCACCATCACCACCATCATCACCATCATCACCACCATCACCATCACCATCACCACCACCATCATCACCACCACCATCACCACCATCATCACCATCACCACCACCATCATCACCACCACCATCACCACCATCATCACCATCATCACCACCATCACCACCACCACCATCACCACCATCACCATCATCACAAACATCATCATCAATATCATCACCACCATCATTACCGCCAACACCACCACCTTCATCATCACCAACATCATCACCACCATCATCATTGACATTATCATCATCACCATCCACCACATAGTCTCTGATCTGCCTCTGTTTGACCGGCCCTTTCTGGGTAGGTCTTGCCCCGGGCCCTTGGGCAGGAATGGGTCAACCCCTATGCCTGGATGCCATCTGAGGTCCACGTGGTTTGGTGATCTCTGCACCTTGTTTCACATCAGTGCCCCTCTCTGGTGACCAAAACACTTCTTTGGAGATAACCAGACATGAGCCTGGGAGCCTGGGATTCTGCCAGGCCCAACGAGGATGAGATACTAAATCCCAGGGACGTGTAACATTTTTGCTCGCTGAGGGTGATCTGAGATGAGGTGCGGGGGAATGAGGAAAATACATTCCCTAACAGGCTCCAGGCGCCAGACATTACGTGATGCCTTGAAAGAGCAAACTACACATGTGTGCGGTCCCTCTCACGAGTGTTCTAGTCCTGCGTTGGCAGGAAATGACCAGCTAGAAGAGCAAAACGCTTCTGCGATGACTGAAGCTCCACCCTACAAAGGGGCACGGAGATGTGAACGCAGAGTTGTGGTGCATGCTTTGCCCCCTCTCCCTGGCTGTTGTTTCTCAGAGTCCCCTGAGGACGGGTTATGGGGCTTTGGGGTTCAAGAAGCCCTGAGTCCTCAGCATTTTTGCATGTGCAACCTTGAGAATTTTCTCAATTTTCCTTTCCTCAGAATTCCTCATCCCCCAACATTTTTCTTCTCTCTGTCTCTCTGTCTGTCTCTCTCTGCCTCTCTGTCTCTGGCCGTCTCTCTTTCTTTGTCTGTCTCTGTCTCTCTGCCTGTTTCTCTCTCTGTCTCTGGCTATGTCCATCTCTCTCTGTCTCTGTCTCCGTCTGTCTTTGTTTCTGTCTCTGGCTCTTTCTGTGTCTGTCTCTCTCTGTGTCTGTCTCTCTCTGTCTCTCTGTCTCTCTGGCTCTTTCTGCCTCTCTCTCTGTCTCTGTCTCTTTCTCTCTCTGTCTGTCTCTCTCTGTCTCTGTCTGTCTCTCTGTCTCTTTCTGCCTCTCTGTCTCTCTCTGCCGCTCTCTGTCTCTCTCTCTGTCTCTGCCTCTCTGTCTCTCTCTCTCTCTGTCTCTCTCTGTCTGTCTCTGTCTCTGCCTCTCTGTCTCTCTCTGTCTCTCTATCTGCCTCTCTATCTCTCTGTCTCTGTCTCTCTGTCTCTGTCTGTCTCTCTCTGCCTCTCTGTCTCTCTGTCTCTGTCTGTCTCTGTCTGTCTCTGTCTGCCTCTCTGTCTGTCTGTCTGTCTCTCTCTGCCTCTCTGTCTCTGTCTCTGTCTGCCTCTCTGTCTCTCTGTCTCTGTCTCTGTCTGCCTCTCTGTCTGTCTGTCTCTGTCTCTCTCTGCCTCTCTGTCTCTCTGTCTCTCTGTCTCTGTCTGCCTCTCTGTCTCTGTCTGTCTCTGTCCGTGTCTCTGTCTCTCTCCCACCCACACAAAGGAAAGCTCGTGAACACACAAGGCACAGCGAGTCCTTGGCCGCTGCCGTCACACACGCAGACACTCCCCTGGGTCCCACCTCCTTCCTGAAACAGCAGCGCCCGCCAAGGCCGGGCCAGACTGGACAACCTCTGACCCCCCGCCCGGCCAGCTCAGCCCCAGCCCTCACGGGGCACAGCTGTTCTCGCCCCGCCGGCAGCATCGCACTCACACTCGCCGCTTAGACACAGTGGAAATGCTGGCGGCCCTGCGCCACGCCCTCTTTGGGTGCCTCCCCTCCTCGTTTCAATCAGGGGAACGCTTTCCTACAGAAGGAACTGGGACGAGCGCATATCTGAGAGGAGACACGACCTGTCGGAGGGGAGCCGAGGGGCGAATGAGGGAAAGAAGAAGTTTCCTGGAAGAAGGCATGATGACGTGGCAGACGACGGTGGCGAGGAGTCACCGTGCCTCCTTCCTTCTCCAACAAGTCTCTGCAGCCGTCGGCTTAAATACCTCTCTCCAGCAGGAGACGTGCTCTCGGGCAGGAATCACTTCCACTGGGGTCGATCCCCAGAATCGAACCTCGCAGGGGTGGCTGGGAACCCAGGCAGATTCTCACCGGCGGGAGGATGTGGGAGGTAAATGCACAGAGTCTGACGCCGAGAAACCCCAGGAGCCCCGCCAGAACCCGCCCCAGCCCCGCGAGACCCCCTATTATGTCACAGTCAACGGCCCCCCGTCTCCCCGCCCTGTTGTCATTCAGTAAAACACTCAGGATCACTACGGTAGGAGCTCGGAAGCCAGGTTACCTCCCGCCTCCCACTCTTGGCCCCCAGGCCGCGGGGGAAGGTCCAGTGGCTCTTCCATGAACCGACTTGGCCACACTCAGACATGCGAACACGCAAACGCGGAACCCCGCCGAGGCACGGTATTCCGGCTGGGTCCACCCCGCTGCAGCAGATCTGGGCCCCCTGCACACCCAGCACGCTGGCGGGAAGAAGAGCTTCCTTCTTGCAGTTTCTGGGGCTCTTCGGGGTGCAGCGTCGGGTTGCAGCTGAGCAAGAAGCAGGAAGAATGGCCCCGGTCATGCCGCAACCCCGTCCAGCCGATACAGGGCTGGAGCGTGTGACGGGGGACTAAAGGGGCTTTTCCTTTGGGGGGGCCAATGCAGACCCAGCCCCCACTCTGCGATTCACATCACGGGGCTGAGGGCTGAGCTGTGCCGTGTGGATCTCCACCTCTTGTCGGAGGCGTTCGCGTCGTTTCTAGAAGCATCGGGTTGTCTCAGCCAGAACACAGCTGCTGAATCGGAGCCGGTCTGGGGTCAGAGACGGGGTGGCTGCCTGGGCATGTGCTAAAATGGGGACACCCAGGGAAGGGGAGACAAGGAAGCAGAAGGAGCCGGGGGGCTGGGTCTCGGCTGCACACTGGCAGCCCGAGACCCGCGGCGCTGCAGCACAAACTGCGTCCCGGAGCTGGGCCCTCCTGGACAGGCACAGGAGGCCGTGACCTGCCTCCCACGTCTCGGGCCCCCCAAGGATGAGTGCGAACCCCGGTAAGAGCGCAGAGAGCACGACGGTGGTATGAGCATTTGCTCTCTCGGTGTTCTCCGGAAGGCGCGCTCTCGGCGACTGAGGCCGCGCGACGCGGGCGGCTTTGACGGATGCACAGAGAAAAGCAGGTCACACCCGAGAAGGCCCCATGGGCAGCGACGACTGGCTTGGAAATGCGGGTGCAGGGCGAGCGCCGGCTTTAGGGTCTCCGACCAGACGGGCAGGGAGGAAACCAGAGGCGGCCACCTGTGTCCCCCCAGCCCCCGTCGCTGTCTGGCGTCGGGAAAGCCATGCCCGCTGAGGAGGAGCGCCCCAAACTTGGAGCGCCCTAGGTTTCTCTACCAGCCCAGGCCAAAGGGAGAGAGGAGCCTCCGGGGTATGGGGGAGACTCCGGAACTGGGGGTGTTGCTGAATGTCACTGACTTTCAGAGTTAGGCCTCCAGATGCACATTCTTGCACAGACTGACACCCCCACGTAAGTATGTCACACACGTGTTGCTATGCGATCTAGGAATACCACACGTTACACACTCGCACGCTGTGTAAACACCATACGTTACTTATTTATGATATGCAAATCGCACCCATTACCTATTTCTATGTGGCATATAAATATTACAGATGACAGAGCTATCTACGATCCAGTAAGCAACTTACATCAGCTAGGTATTGATAATTTACACCTCATTATTTTAGATATTGATAGATCACAAATTTAGATAATGCCTACACATCGTGTTGATATTTGCATAAGATTCACATACTATCTCCATGATCTCTATATGATGTCTATTTATATCTGCACTATAAATATCAAATGCCAAGATGCAAATGTATAGTGCTATGCATTTATATAATATTTATAAATAAAGAGATGTGTATATACGTTTGTCTTAAATATATGTATCAGCAGGTATATAAATTTATCTATTAATACATAACTACATAATAAATATAAAATATATACGAAATACACAGTACACAAAACACATTAAAATTTATAAATAGATACCGTACTTTGAAAATTTTATCTGCCGATAGCACACAAAGGAAGCAGGGAGTCAACAGCCCTATTTTCTAAAGTGCTTTTTTTAGATGCTCTGCTATCATCCCAGCAAGAGACTTTTAAATTACACTCTAGGAGGATCACGGTGTCAACAGCACAAAAACTCACCAGGGAGAGCCTGGTGCCCGGTTTGGTCAAATGCAGAAATTCCCAGAGAACAGCCAGGGCCAGCGGCCAGCCTGGAGCACCCCGGCCGGTCCGCGGCCTCCTGGCTCTCAAGGCGGACCGGCCGGGGCTCCAAGAGTGCCCCAGGAGCCCAGCCAGCTGCACGGCCGAGGGCAGAGGCAGCTTCCCTGCTCCTCCTTCTGGACGGGGCGGGGGCATCGCCAGCCCAGTTCTGCCTTGGCCAAAACAAACAGCCCCGGCCACAGCCAGGACGGCGCAGTCTCGGTCACCTGACCGACCCGAGCGCCACTCCGCCAGGTCAGCGGCCCATTATGACCCGACAGGAACAAAATTCTAGAACCCCCGGCCCAGCCTGGCAGCGACAGCCCCCGCCCGGGAACCCTGGAATTCCGTCCAGAACGCCCCCTCCAGCGCTCTGGAGAAGACACAGGTTCCAGCTCTGCTCAGCCGTGGGGCTGGTTCTGGACACCCCGCTCTGGCTCCACTGCGGAGGCACCGCCAGAACCAGGGGCTGGGGAGGGAGGGCACCGTGCCTTCCAGCAAAAGCGGCCTGGCTGAGCCAAGGGGAGGCGGCGTCTTCAGGCCAGGACCCGGAGGGAGGACAGCCGGGCATCGGACCCCGCCCCCTGGAGCCCAGGGCAGCACCAGCTGCCCACACAGCGCCTCCAAGAAGCTGTACGGCGACGGGGGCAGCGACCCAAACCAGCACCGGCTCTGGCGCCAGGCCCCCGAGTGGCAGGGGGGCCAGGCCCCGAAGGGGATTGCATTTGGGGGTGCCCCTCTGGAGCTGCCATCCAGAAATTCACCAGGACTTTCTGGGCGGGCACTTTGAAGTCTGACGGGACAGAGGAGAATGTTCTCTCCCCTGCCCCCCACCTTCCCGAGCCTTGAAGGACCCTCCAGGCACCTCAAAGCCCCGGGGCGTGACCCAGGGACCCCAACAGAGCTGCGGGCTCCAGTGAGATCCTCTAGCAACTGCCCTGTTGGGAAGAGCAGCGGAACAGCAAGTGCAGATCAGACCCCAACCTCTGGCTCCAGGGGAGACGCCAAGGCAAGGGAAGCAGCCCCAGGAGAGAGACTGTCGGCTCCAGCCCCCGAATCTGGGCTGCCCGTCTGAGCCACACATAGCAGGGACGGGGCCTGAGGTCCTCTCCGCAACAGCCCAGAAGTCCCCTGAGTAAGTGCCAAATCCCAAGCAGGCAACAGCCCCCGGGACCCCAGTCCAGGGGTCTCCCCCGTCTCAGGCTTCTGTGTCTGCTCAGCGGCAGCGGGAGACGAACGAGACCCCTGGCTGCAGTTATGGAGAGGCCGCCCCCGGGGGCCGCAGAACACAGCAGAGGCTGCGAGGCCAGAAGGGTTAAGGTTAGGGTTAGTCCGCCAGGAAGGACACGCTTTGCCCCTCACCCCAGGCCTCCCAGGAGGGCGGGCGGCCGGACTCTGCCGAGGAGCTGCGCCAGGGCTGGCTGCAGAAACCGCCCACTGCGGGGTGGGCAGCAGGAGCCCTGGACACAAGGCTGTGTCCAGTGGGCTTTGCCCCCACTGCAAAGTGGCACCTGTAGGGCCAGAGCCAGGCCAAGCCCCGGGGCAGGAGCGGGGTTGACAGGGACAGTGTTGCTTTTGTCTTCCCGAAGCCGAGGCAGCCTGAGGAAGCCTGAGAAGCCAGTCCGCAGTGCGGAGAGGCAGCTGGGTGTGTCCAGGTTAACAGGTGAGGTCACCTCCCAGAGAAGGCTCCTCTGAGTCACCTGCACCGTATTTCACCCCCCAGCTAATGAAAGCTGGTGGGGGTGTCTGACCCGCGCTCCCTCAGCAGTTTCTCTTCCAAAGGGAAATCGAGCCAGGAGGCCACGAGAGCTTTCTCGGGAGCTGGCTTGGTGCAAACTGCAGCTTTTGCTGCTGAAACTGAGAGGCAAATAAATGCTGCTGCCAGGTGGGAGGGAGGGGGGGGAGGAAGATGGGAGGGGAGCGCCTCTGCCTTCCCAGGAACAGCTGTCCTGTGTGAACAGTGTGGCATCTTCTCAGGCCTGCGGCTGGGTCAGGTGGCCAGAGCAGGCCCCTCCAATAAGTGGGGCCCTGCTCCACTCCACCCACGCCAAGCCCTTTCCTTGAAGCCCCAGAGACCCCCAGGCCCCTAGATGCTGCTTCTGTGAGAAGCCAGAGGCTCAGGCGCAGCCCAGGCAAACCTGTCCAGCCGACCCTGTCCAAAGACCCGGACTTGGGGCGCCCCTCTTCGCTGGGCGCGCCTTTTGCAGGCAGAGGAAGCTCGCCAGAGCCACAGAGATGCGCCCCGACACCGCGCCAGGAACAGCGCCTCCTCCAGCGGTTCACTGCCCGCGCCCTGGCAGGCCCCTCCAGGCCCGCGAGCAGCACCCCCCCCACGCCCCCACCCCCCTGCTCGCCAGCTGGGGCTGAGCCCCCGGCCCCCAGCGCACCCCGCCCCGCCCGGGGCGAGAAGTCCGGGTCTCGGCGCAGGTGAGCAGCTGAGGATGGAGGCGAGAAGGCGAGACCCCGGCAGAGGACAGTAACCGGGGAGTCGCGGGCGCGATTTCCGAGCGCGGAGCGACGGGCTGGCAAAGCCGGCGTGGGAAGCGCCTCCGGGGAGGCCGGGGGAGCGCGCGCCCACCCGCTCCCGGGGTCCCCGCCGCGGTGGACGCCGCCACGGGCTCCCAGCCGGCTTCTCCGGGACCCCCTGCACCCCTCCGCACCCCGCGCTCCCCACCCCCACGCTCGCGCCTGCTTGTCCACCCCGAGCGGAAAACTTCCCAGGCTGCGGGGAGACCGGCCTCGCCCGAGGCTGCAAAGGAGGGTGTCCGCGCCCCGCGTCTCGTCCGTCACGCTCCACCTGGCTAGACCCGGAGGCTTGGGGGCCCGGAGCCGGGGCGCGCGCAGCCACCGCACCTACCCACCGCCCCAAAACCCACGCGCGCGCGCACACACCGGCCCGAGCGCGCAGCCGGGGCTCCGGGGGGCGCCGAGTCCGGCCCAGCCGAGCGGGGATCCTCGCCCCGCAGAGACAAAAGTGTCCGCCGCGGGCAGCCGGGAGGCCCGGGCGCGCCGCGCGGGTGGCCGGGCGCGCCTCCCCGCCTCGCTCGCTCGCTCGCGCGCCGCGCGGGTGCCGGGCGCCCCGGAGTTTGCGGAAGTCGCGAGCCACGAACGAGTCCGCACCCCCGGCCCGGACGCCACAGACCGCCCTCCTCCCCCAGAAGTCGCCCCTCGCTGCCCGCGGGGGAGCGGCACCGGCGGAAGATGCTGCGGGCTCCTTTCTCCTCCGGGGGCAGGGAGGGGGCTGCAAGGGGCCCCGAGGCAGCACCCGCGCCGAGGGGAAGCCGGCCGGTGGCGCCCAGCCGGGCGCAAGTTTGCGCCGCGGCGCGGGGAGCGCGCGCCCCGGTGCGCCCCCAGCCCCGCCGCGCCCCGCAGCCCCCGGGCGCGTACCTGGGAGTGCTGGGCGAAGGCGGAGATGCGCGTGAGGTGCAGGCTCAGGCACCGCGAGGCGCAGCGGGCGCGCTGCACGCTCCCGGCCCACAGAGACTCGTCCAGCCGCCGCGCCGCCGCGCCGGGCCCGGCCGCCAGGCAGCCCCCGCAGGCCGCCAGCCAGAGGCACAGGGTGAGCGCGCCGCCGGGCGCCCCGGGCTCCATGGCTGCGGTGCGGGCGCTGCGAGGCTGCCAGCTCCGCGCCGGGGCCGCACTGCCGGGGCCGCGCGGCCGCCGCGAGTCGCTGCAAAGTTCAATCATTCAACTCCAGCCCCCCGCCCGCTCGCGCCTCCCCGCGCTCCCCCGAGGGGTGGGGTGAGGGTGACAGGCGGCCGCGCCATTGGCGGAGGGAACGTGAGTGACAGGGGGCCGGCGCGGGGCCGGGGAAGGTGCAGGGGCCGCGCTCGGGGAGGGCGACGCCCACCGGCCCCCGCGGCGCGCACGGCTCCCGGTGCGTCTCCACGCGGGGCGCCCACGGCTGCCGCGCCGCTTCCCGCCTGCGCCCCTGCCCCCGCACAGGTGAGCGCCAGGTGTGAGCCCGCCCGGCCCGGCCCCCCGGGGGCGCAGGAACTGCCTGAGGCGCGCCAGGGCGCCCCGAAGTGGGGGCCGGCCCCCATTCCCACGCCGGGCCCGAGCTTCTCCACGTCGGAATCTCCGTTCCCCCAGTGGGTGGGAAAGAGCCAAGTCACACCTGGGAAGGAAGGAACAGGAGAGGCCAGGGAGGGCCCATCCCGCCGCTTCCTGCGCCGCCTGCCTTCACCCCTCTCCCCTTACCATTACCTGGAAACGACCTGAGGAATCGCAGCTGATGTCTGCACGGCCACACACACCTGGACTCCCCTCCCGGGGCGCCTGTGTCCACTGTGGCCAGCGCTTCTGGGCAGAAACCCTCCTCCTCTCCCCTCTCTGCCTCCTGGTGAAAACGCAGCCACTTGGGGTGCCTGTGGCCCTCCCTGGCCCTGCCCCCCCTCACGCTGTCCCTCAGCAGGGCCAGGCCAGAGAAGGCCACACCTGGCGCTTACCAAACACACCTGTCAGAGAAGTCTGGCCCCTGGGCACCGCGGGCAGAACGGGTCTCTGTGCCCTGGCCGGTGGGGAGCCTCAGGGCGCTGGGGTGTGCCCTGGGGCCTGGCGTGGGCCTGGGACAGCCCCGTCAGTGGGGAGATTGGTGGAGAGACTCCGGGCTCTGTCTGCAGAGCCGGGGGCTTTCTTCCCTTTCCAGTCCCCTCCTCCTCCCCGGCATGCCGTCCAGGCACCTTGGGGCGCTTCCTGCCCGACAGACGTCGTGTTGCCTGCTGGCCGCGCGGCCCCCAGCAGCAGGTGGACACGGCGTCGGGGCCTCGAGGGTACGGCCTCCGAGACGGGCCTCGTTACCGAAAACCGCCCAGTTCCCAGCACAGCCTGGCGTTGCGGGCTCTGCCAGCGCTCTGCGCGCCACGCACAGCTGGAAAGCTCATTGTATGGGAAGAAGCTTTGCGTGTTCAGAGGGGCCGCTGGCTTTTATTTTGGGCAGCTGTGCGCGTGAGACGCAGACGTGGCCGCTCCGGCATCTTCCTCTGGGCCGGTGGAGGCATCCACAGCGAACCGCGAGACACACGGAGCTGCGGGCGGCAAGCCCCAGGTCTCCCGCACGCAGCCCGTTTCTGGTCCCAGAAAGCGCCGGCTCTGAGACGCCTTCCCGACGGGCCGCGGTCCTGGTGGAAGCGCCCCGAAAGGGCAGTTTGCGCAGACCAGCCGCGGCTGTTCCGCTACAGGTGCCATCTGTTCTGCCGCCCATGCTGAGGGCACCGAAATGCCCTTTTCGGGGCTGGTCAGCCGCGCCCCGAGCTCAGGAGGCTGCCACAGCCGAATGGGGGGTTGAGGGGTGAGGGATAAAGGGGCGGGGATCCCCGGGGCCTTAGTGAGGAGGTCTGCCCGCCCCGCGTCTGAAGCTGGAGAAAACAGCGACCTCGCAGTCACGCTTCTGGAGTCCAGCCTGACGCAGACCCAAGAGCTGACCCGGTCCTGCTGAACCCAGCGGGAGACGAGGCCTGTCCGGCCGGCAGAGAGTCACCCACAGCCGGGCTGTCTCCACGAACTCAGCGGCTCTTCCTCACGACTCAGCGGGCTTAGGGGTTTCCTTCTTCCCTCGCCCCACCCTTTTCCCCAGCTCCTTCTAGCGGAGGGTATGGTCTCCCCAAGGCCTGCCAGAGTGGACTCTAGGGTTCAGGCCGGCCTGGGGCAGGGCTGCAAGCTCAGTGTTCACACGCAGCGCGGACCCCGTAGCAGAAGAAGCCGGGATGAGGAAACCCCGACGGCGCTAGAGGCAGGAGCTGAGCCCGGGACAGCTGGGCGGCTGCCGCGGTTGACGGAGGGAGCCAACGTCGCCGGCATGGAGACACCCGCCAGGGCACCGTAGATGGGTTTTTCAGACTCCCAGAGGGTTGAAAACACCAGCGGTGCGGCCGAGTCAGCTCTCTGGCCTCTCAGCTGAATCACTCTCAGCTCTGGGGAAAGCAATGGCTTGAATCTATGGCGCCTGCCCTCACTCACCTGTGCGCTTCAGTTCTGGGGGCTGGGGGCTCTCCTGGGGCTTCTGCACCTGTGCGGTCCTCTTCGCCCTCCTCCTCTTCTCCCTCCTCCTCCACTCCCTCCTCCTCCTTCTCCAGACTCAATTCCTTCTGATATGGACCCGGAACACCAACTGCTGTGCAGAAAGACAGAGGGTGAAATGTGACCCCTGCAGGAAGCTCTGAGTGGACCCTCAGATTCCTGCCATCATTCTAAGGCCTTGGGCGAGGTGGGTCAGCCAGGAATCACAGCTTTGCAATAGCCTCGTTGCCTGTCAGAAAGGACTAGTCTGCATCTTCATCCCCAGCTTCCTCTCCCCCGTGCCACGCAGACACCCTGTTAGCCCGTGGCCCACTTCCCTCTCCAGAAAGATTATTTTAGTTACGGGACATGCAGACTGAGGTGCTATGTTTTATCAGTCTCCTCGACGCGCCCTGAGGTTTTACTGAGCAGTCAGTATCAGAACGTGTTTCTGTTACCCTGCAGGGCTGAAGACTGTTTTTGCTGAATGTTTTAACCTGCTTGGGACAAAACAGTTCGTCCAGCAGCCCCACTGGAGGTTTCGACGACTTTGCAAGAGTTCGTCCTCTTCCTCCCCTCCCCTGGCGTCACCGACCG
Source organism: Scalopus aquaticus (assembly GCA_004024925.1). Lineage (NCBI taxonomy): Eukaryota > Metazoa > Chordata > Mammalia > Eulipotyphla > Talpidae > Scalopus > Scalopus aquaticus. Next base: position 75,411 of record PVIJ01006991.1, on the reverse strand, counting down.
TTAAGCCGGACGGTGCCTCAGCCACGCAACCCACAGTGGGAGAAAATATCTGCAACCCATATGTTGGCCAGGCTTCTCATACCTGATTTTATGTCTACACTGCAAATATTGAAAAGCAAACAAACAGCATAAAAGACAAACTACGTGCCGGCCAAATGCAAACTCTCTAAAGTATAAAAAGTCAGTTGTGAATTTCTAGCTCTTGACACGACTGAAATATCGCTGGCTTGGCCCCAAACTTACAGCTTGAGCAGCCTCAGCCAAGGAAAAGAGATTTAAATGACATAATTTTCGCGAAATCTTCACTCTCGCAACTTTAAAAACCGCGTTTTGCACTCCAGAGGGGCCGACTCCCCCGGGGAAAGGCATCATGAATTTTTCAGTCAAATTCACGTGGAACGTTCTGCAAAGGAGACTTTTTAAAGATTCTCTTCGACGAAGCTCCAACAGTCTGACTTCGATCCCGATCTTTATTCCCAAAAGGAACTTGAGAAATAGCGACGCTGTTCTGGGAAAAGACTTGGGTGGGTTTCCCTCCCTGGCTGTCCACAAGCCCCTGGACATTGAGACCCAGGAACTGAAGGGCCACAGATTTGGAGAAAAGCTGCTGGAACTGAAAGGGCAGCTTTCGACGGGAAACAGCGCCACATGCCGGCCAGAGAGAGAAGGCGCTGGGACACGGGGACTCCACTCCTGGGACAGCCCTGGCTGAGGATGGGGCCGTCAGCTCCGAGCAGAGGCCCGGCCTCAGCGCTGCCAAGGGCCTCGGTGCCTCTGAGGCGACTCAGGGAAAAGAGAGATGACTCTTCTGTGTTCAGACATAGACTTCAAGGCAAGACGCAATGGCAAAGGCAGGCTGCTTGGGATTCTGTTTGACGAAGCTTCTGTTCAGTCACTCTTTGGGGTTCTCACGCTGCTTGCTGCTAAAGAAGCGTAAAATATGGTAACGTGGGCATAAAAGTCCAACACGGCGGGGGAAGGAAGGCGAAGAAAGTTGGCGGCTTTGTTCATCTGGTGTGGGAGAACAGAGAAGATTCGGACACTGCTTCTCAGCGTTCGGGGGATGTTGCAAAAGGTGAAGTTCCATCCAGAGCCTGAGATTAGCACATGGGAGGCAGCGGGGGAAGGAGGAAGAGAAGGAGGAAAGGGAAGGAAGGAAGGAGGAAAGGAGGGATGGAATGAAGGCGGGAAGACGGGAAGGAGGGAAGGAAGGAGAAGACAGAACGGAAGAGAGGAAGGGAGGGAGGACCCAGCTCCAGTGACGGCGTAAGCCTTTCGGGGGTCCTACCTGTTACCTAGCTGTCTGCGTCAAACCTCTCTGTCCTTGCAGACCTTTCCCCATTTCTGCCGCTGTGAATTGCCACGACATTTTCGTACAAATGTATAGACACGTGTCTCCTGCTCTACATCTGGTACGCCCAAGACTAAGCCAGGGCTGGTTACCTTTCGTAAGTGCAGACGTAGGTCTGCTGGGCGAGGTCTGCTTCTGCTCACAAGCAGCCAGAGCAAACGGCCTGGCGTTGAGGAGCCGGCCTGCGTGTCGCAGATGAGGAGGGAAAGCTCGGGGAGCCCGTGCCCCCTGGACTCAGAGGGGACGTGTGGGGCTGAGCCACCTGCAGTGCCAGCTCCTCCAAGGCCCAGGTGCCCTGCACTAGACCTAAGAGACCCCAAATCTGCACAGGGAGGAGGGAAACCCACCCGCAGCCTGTGGACCCACCCATGCGATGGTGCTAAAAGCAACACAGACAGAGGGGCTGGGGCGGCTCAGATGACATTTGCTCCTAGTTTTAGACCCTGGGAGCCAGGCCAAGGGGGTGGGAACTCAGCATCTGGCCAGGACGCATGCTGGTTCACACACAGCCGCCCTCCTACTGCGCCCTCCTGTGGCAGGTGAGGGAGGCTGAGGGAGCTCCCTGGGGTGTCCTCTGGAAGGGCACTAACCCCACGCACGGAGGCCCCAGCCCAGCACCTGATCACCCCGCTAGGAGTTGGCCTTTCGGCGAGTGGGCAGCACAGAGTCCACCCCCAGGCTCTCTTAGGTCAGGATTCAGGTGGGGCTGCCCAGCAGGAGACGCTGGCTGAGTCTTCTACAGCCTCACGCCACTGCCTCCTAAAACCCAGCCGCTCAGCAGGCCGGCAGAGACGCGCTGGCTTCAGAGATCTTCCTCGTGGCCCCGAAGGACACGCTGCTCAGTCACCAGCACCGTCCCTCTCGCGGCCTCTGCTCCATCCTGAGGTGGCCGTCGCAGCCAGTCGCACGTGGACATCAGCTCTGCGTTTTCATCATCCAGCGCGAGGCCTGCACTGGAACAGTCCTGGACGGAGGCTCAGTTAACGAAGCGAGAATGTGCTGAAAGTCTCCAAGAGGACACGCGTGTTGCCGTGTGAGGCACGGCGAGAATCCCCCGCACTCTGAGCAAATCCGGGGAGACTCAAGCTGGCCACACGAATGCTGAGGTCAGGGTGCGGCGGCCTCTCCAGCCTCCCCACCCCCTGGCCCCTCACTGCTTCGCCGCCGTCTGGGACAGCTGGGAACAGGAAGGGGTGCTGCTATGGCGCTCGTCAGGTGGAGGCAGGGTGCTCAGCTAAGCTGCGTGGAACTGAGGAGCTACTTTCGCCACAAAGCCGACTCCTGTGAGCTCTGATTCTCTAGGGCCTCGAGTGCTTTTTTTTTTGCTTCTTTTAAAATTTAATTTATATCTTTTATGTTATTGTGTATCCCCCATAGGTTTCCCACCACCCATTCACCCGTGAACCATCATCACAGTCCCTTGTGCTCTTTTCTCCCGTATTTTGTCTCTTCCTCCCACTCCCCTGCAGAATGTCTCTTATTTGCAGTCGCTTGCTAGTTTTTGCTTTTGTTTATGTTTTGTGTGCTATTTTCTCCTTCTGACTGCTCCTTTGGCTCTCTTATAGTCCTCCTCTAAGTGATACTATTTGATATTTTTCTTTTTCCTTCCGGCTTATTTCACTGAGTAAAGATGTGGTACATGTATACAATGGAGTACTATTCAGCAGTCAAAAATGATAAACTAACGCAATCCTCAGCAACATGGATGGAACTAGAAGAGACCATGCGTGAGTGCATTTTTAATTGCAGCACCTCTGGACTTGGGCAAAGCACAGCCCAGAAATGACACATTCGGGTCAGACACAGGGCTGTTTAATCACAGGCCAGGTATGCTGCTGTCAGCAGCCAGCTAGGACTGCTGGGCATGGTCACCTGTCTTCGTGCTGCATCAAGATGGGAAGCCCGTGGTCCTGAGAGGCCCCACAACTGGGACATGTTTTTCTTTTACGTGACCCACGGAAGACTCAGGAAAGACCAGGGACTGAGACTGGCTGTGGACACATACAAAGCACGGGCTGCTTGGCAGTGGTTTCGAGTACGCGAGTAGTGTGAAGTCCTAACCCCCAGCACATTAGAATGCTGAGTGTATGGGAGGTCAGATCTTTCGCAAGGCTTACATGGTTAATATCAGGGCTGACTCTTGCACGGCCCATGGTCTGGACGAATGTATAAGAACACGTATCCCCCATTAGAGAATCGTATGCAAGAGTTTCACTGTCTTAAAAATCTCCGTGCTCCATAACGGTGCTTCGCCCCGTTAACACTCTTCCTCCCAAATCTCTGCCAAACACTGACTATTACTATCTCCCTGGTTTTGCCTTTCCCAGCACGTCATATAGTAGGCATCCCTCAGTCTGTTACCTTCTCAGATGGGCTCCTTGGACCCAGTAGCATGCAGTGCGTTTTAGGTTGCCCCACGCCTCCTCAGGCCACTATAGCTTGTCTCTTTTCCTGGCTGAGTAATATTCCACGCTCTGGAGGACCACAGTTTGCTTACCCATGCACTCATTAAAGGATGTCTTTGCCGCTTCCAAATATTGATAGTGGATCAATAAAGCTGCTCAAACATTTGCCTGCAGGTTTTGGGTGGATATAATGTCTCTGTTCATTCAGGGAAATACCAGGAGCACGGTAGATCCCAAGGTAAGAGGATTTTTTTTTTTTTTTTTTTGCTAGATCTGGCAACCAGTTCTGAGAGAGCGTGCATTCCCTGGGGCACACGTGCATGAGAAAAGGCAATCAAGGACATCTTATCTTCATTTACCCTCTCAGGCCTTTGATATTTACGGAAAAGAACTATGGGCTGCACCCCGGCAATTCAAGCAAACACTTGTAATGGAAGAAACTCCCACTGCAGAACAAAGCCAAGCCATGGAACAGGACTTCACAGAAAGTTCCCAACACGTATGTTGTAGAACAAAGAAAGAGTGGAGAAATTTCCCCAGTGGTGGCTGCAAGGAGGCTCAGAGAACTTGCCCCAGAGGAAGAAGAGATTCTTCCGCAGGGATGAGGAGAATTACCCCGCAGGTGCGGGAAGAGGGAGAAAGAGGAGAAAAGTGCGATGCAACCAGGAGCCAACCCTGTAAGAGGCTGTGTTCCCAGCTGGGAGCCTTCCTCAGGGGGGTGGGGAATTTTAGCACGTTTCATTGTTTCCCTGGGTTTTTCTTCCCTTCTATGATCGGGGACATCTCCCTCAGTACCCTGAACATGAAGAGTAACATAAACACGTGTCTAAACAGTGGTTACCTTCCATCCAAATCACTAGCCTCGGTCTGGGGGCTTTTTCCCCCAAAGATGGAAATTTCCTGAGTTAACCTTCAGCACTTGCATTACTTTCTTATCTCCTGTCCCATGAGCTGGACATTTTGTGAGGACGTTTTAAGATTTACAGGTGCACTTGGGCAAATCTCCCGGACCGAGATGTTTCTCTTTGGGTAATTTATCCCATATGCACCCAACAGTTGGCCAGCAACCAAGCCTTACGATCTAGAAGGCCGGAAGAGCTCATGCAGGAAATAAGCAGCTGACAGATCAAGAAAAATGGCAACTTTATGCTTTAACAGCAATGTAAACGGCCCAGAAGGGACATTTATCAGTTCAACGAGAATCGATTTTCTTCCATCTCCAAACCCGATAACAAGTCTTGTCTTTTAAAAGGCAGGAGCATTTGCTCTGGAAATCTGTTTATGTACAACTGGCCCACCCCAAGAATCCAGAAGACATCTTTCTCTGGGACATATTTGAAGCTGATCCGGGTAGGACATCGTCAATAACAGCCCATTGTTGTTGCTTGTTGCTGGGTGACTAAGGTGCGGGGTGGCGGGGAGGGACACTGCGTGAGCAGCCGTGGGTGCCAGCGATAGGTGGTTACCGAGATGGGGAGGCACAGGGCTGGGCACACGTCCACCCTTAAAATAGGGAGGTGAGGAGAGGTCTGCTCTCAGAACTGCCCAATCCTGTTCTACCTGCTATCTTTAGTGATACAGGCCCAAGGAGATTTCACGTGCCAATTAGAGAGAATCTGAAAACAAAGGTTTTCCTGGTTCCAAGACTACACTTTCAGGGCCATTTGTCCAGTTTGTTAGGAGAAAAAGAACGTTCCAATAATTGTCAATGTTTCTACAGAGTAAAGTTCATTCCACCATTTGTATAAACACAGAGGATGGGGAATTACTGCAGACTGAGCATGTATCCTTGCGACGGAGCTATCATTCATTCGGTCAATGCTTGCTGAATGTTTCAGGCTGGGAGCATCTTGCCAAGTTGCAGGGGTGAAGGAGAAAATGATGATGCAGGCAGAAGAGCACACAGACCAATGCAAGCCAACAGAGCTTTCTAGAAAAGGTGACGGATAAAATGGTCTTTGACCCAATTCTTAAGTGAATCAGTCGTCTCTGCCAAAGAGGCGGGCAGAGAATAAACCCGTTGTGGTTGGTAAATATGTCTTCTAGCCGTTCACCAACTGCTAGCTCTCCTGGGTGAAAAAGGCACTAAACTCTCCAGGCCTCTATTTTCACATCTGTAGAGCAGAGACGGCGTAACAGCTCCTTTGGAGGTTGTTAAAAGGACCCAGTGAAATGACTGATCTTAACCACGGAGCCGAGGCCCGTTAAATGCTAGTCCCCTTGACCATTGCCGGCCTGCCATCCTTGGGATCGGCCACTGATTTCTGATCCTGAGGTATTGGAATGAATAAACACGGGCCAGACAATCGCTAGGTTTGTACCGTTCCTAGAAACTCCTACCACCCACTCAGCTTCCCTCTTGGGCTGAAGGACTCAGCTGTTTCATCCTGCAGTTGGCTAAAGAAGGTTCTGTGAGTGGTCCTGATGGGCCACAAAACTTTTTGAGGGACCACCAGAGTGTTTTCCCAAGTGGCATCCCTACCAGCGGTGTCTGAAGATTCTGATTTCTTCCCATCACCTCCCGCTCTTGTCTGTTGTGTCTGGAAATTGACCCCCGAGGGGACGATGACTGTTCCACAGCGGAGGAGCTGCTGTGATGAAAATGATCTAATTTCAAAGATTCTAATTTCAAATCGTAAGGGGGGAAGTGAAGGAAGTAGAAATGTCCTTCATGCATCAGAGAAAATGATAAAATGAATATTTTATCAGCAGTCACTGCGTCTTACGTACCTACACTTCAATTCATCTTGTTAAGAGGAGGGTTAGGAGAAAATGAAACAAATTTTAGGACAGGTTTCGAGAAGAAATGTCAGAGGCACAGCTCACTTGTCCCCAGGCATCCCAGAAGAAGGAAGAGGCAGTGAAGAGGAGAGGAGGCCCCAGACTCAGAAAAGGAAGTCGTCCCCGGGAGAGAAGACCCCAGGAGGCGAGTCGGGCCGAGGTGGAGGTAAGAATAAGTAGGGGCTGGTCACAGGGTGTGTGGGGCGTGCAGACAAGTGTGACCACGGCTCACTCTTGCCTCCACTGTTTGTGCAAACCCTGCAGTTTATGACGAACATCTCCCTGCATTCCTCCCGGAACCCCGGAGTTCTGGCCCGTGCTCAGCAGAGAGCAGTTAAAACGAGGCAAGCTGCTTCTTCAACCCTTCCCTGGTGGACGACGTTCCCAGTGTGTTGTCACAAATAAATCAGGTCTCAGATATGGCTTCCTGAACTAGGAAGGAATAGCTAGTCCACTTGATGAGGGGAGAGAAGTTCTAAAACTATCAGCTGGTCCTTCCCAGATAGAATGCGTTTTCCAAAGAGCCCTGAGGTCTTGGTAAATCTGAATTTCTGTTCACGCATCGAGAGTCTGTTCTGAACACATGAAATGAAGACGCTTTCAGGCCGTCTCGAGACTTCAGCAGAGCTGCTCCCTGGAGGCCGAGAGGGCAGAACAGGCCGTGTTCCTTCAGGTAATGACTTGTAGGCTGGGGAAGTGTCACCCTCTTATTACTTCCCCCACACCGAGAAACAACGCCCTCCTGTTTACTGCGTTTCTCCTCTGGCTGGTGATCATTTTGAGGCGAACTGTTCTGATCATTTGTTCCTTTGAGTTGATTCAATTAAATCAGGACATTAAGCTATGCTGTCTCCTGGCCCGAGGGAGAAGGCGACCTTCCCCACATGTCTAAATGTCAACTTGTAGCAAGAAGAAAAGCCTCTTGGAGCCTCTTAATTATCACCAGCCTCAGCCCCCGGCAGCTCAGGCGGCCCCTCTCGGCCCCTCTCTCGTTTTAGGAAGAAAAACAATAATAAAACTGCAAAACAAATCCACACCATGCCTCCCCAGATTTTCTTTAATAGCATCAGATTTGAATGTTTTTCCCAATTCCTGTAGGTAGGGTGTGGCTTTCTGCAGAAAGAGAGAATCTTCTAAAGGACACATTTCTTAAAGGCGCAGGGCAAAGAGTCTCTAAAATATTTGAAGACATGTCTTTAGATGCATTATTTTTATCCACTCATTCACTTCTTCTTCATGAGTCCTCACAATTATTGATAAAAACCAAAACTGCTATGCTCCAGAAATTTCCAGAACCATCTACATACCTAGAAAGTGTGAACTCAGAAGGCAATGTTGAATTGCGACACACCAGCTTTGAGCTGACACATGAAGCTGAGATTTGGAATAAAGACCTTCAGGTCAAAGGCACTTAGATGACCCCTTCCCAGTGTGAGAAGTCAGTCCAGAAACATGGAGGTGTCCAGGATGATGGCCCCTCTTCCCCGGTCTGGCCTAAGCCAGGTTTGTCTAAAGGGGTTAAGTTCCAGAATATACAAAGTTCTTACACAATCCATATACAATAAAGACAGTCAGCTGAATACAAAAAAAATGGCCCAAAGACCTAAATAGATACTTTTAAAGAAGACATTCATTCAATGACCTACGGACGTGTGAAAAATTGTTCGACATCGCTTATTATAGGGTTCTACAAATCAAAACCGCAATGAGGTATCGCCTCACCTCATAGCAGAAGGAGTGGAATCAAAATGTTGGCATGTTGAGAAAGGAACTCTGACCCATTGGTGCTTGGAATGCAATCTCTGGAAAATTCTTCAAAAAATAAATGGAAATGCTGTATGATCCAGCAATACCTCTAAAAGAGGAAAACTCTCATATGAAAAGATTTATGTACCCCTATGTTCATAGCAGCAAAGTCATGGAATCAACCTAAGTGCCCTTCAACAGACAAATGGGTAAAGAATTGTGGGATACAAACTCAATGGAATAGTACACAGCCGTGAAAAAGATGAGTGATTGGTGGGGGCACCCAATGGATGGACTGTGAGGTGATTATGTTACGTGAAGTAGTCAAAATGTGAAAGGCAGACAAATACCAGCTGGTTTCACTCATCTGTGGACTATAAATAACCAAAAAAACCCCACCGAAACCATAATAGGCAAAATACAGCAGGGATATATCTTGCACTCAGTCAAAGAATTTAACAGTTATCAGAGGGTCCAGGGTGGGAGGAAGACAGAGGCACAGGTGGCTTACTGGAGGGTGAGTGAAACATGCATATATGGAAAAACAAAAACACAACTTCAAAATCAAAATTTAAAAAAATAACCGCCCCCACGGTGTGGCTAACTAACTAGCACGGGCTGATCCCATTAGCATCGAGGACATCAAGAATGCTCAGAAGAGGAACCTGTCACCTTTTATGGGCTAAGAGACATCAAGAGCTTGTTGGAGGCTTAGGAGGCCTGCACAGGCACAAGGCGTCATCTCTGCATGTCTTCAGACTGGCCACAGACATCAGTGTAAAAGAAAAAAGGGACGAGATAACAACATCCATTTGGCCTATGTGAAGGCTTTGGTGACAATCAGTCCTGATAATAAAGACAAAACTGTCACCCGTTCCTAGAATGTCTGACAAGACGGTGGCAAGAGAAGGATGTTTCTTAGCTTTTGTCTCAGGCAGCTTCTGTGTCTCACATGCCCAAGGGCCGAAATGGGCCGTCAGTAAGATCACATCTATAATTCAGCTTTTTGCTTCATTTCTATTTTTCCCTCCAAGCGGGTATGCCATTTTATCTTTGTCCACAGAAACGTGCAGACATTGTAAGGCTAATGGAGCGCCCTGTCTGACCCCTGAAACCTCCCGGAGGGAAGTAGAAATTTGAGCCACACCAAGTCATTTCTCAGGTGAAGACTCACAAGAGGTTCGACTGCATCAGATCAGGGGGCACCTCTATTTACAGGCGGGAGGCTGGGATCTGCCTCCCTGATCTTTAATAGCATAACAGAGCACAGAGTCAGGATATTCTCGCCGTGAACTAGAAATTTCTAGAGGAAGCCCTGTCCTGTGGAGATGGAAGGCAGCCTTCAGACTGAGTGTTTAGACCTCTCAGGAGCCTCTGCTCAAAGGAGGGGGCTCCAGAGTGGTGACGCCAATCTCAAATGTCCCTCAACTTAAGCCAGGAGGATGATTTTGCAGCTGTAGTTTCGGTATAGGGGTTTGTTTCAGAATAATAGACTAGGGCCTACAACCAAAACAATCCTCTAGATTAAAGTTGGAAGGCTCTGGTTTCGTTTTTGAAAGACCCCAGTTAATCTAAAAGGCATTATGAAGTTGTCTGTAATGATATTTCAAAGCTGGAGGAGTTGGATTCCTCAACAACAGCTTCATTTTTAAATTCAACCCATCTTGGGTTTATGTAACATGGCTGAGATGGCACAGCTGCTTTTATTTATAGTCGAACGGGAGAATTTCACTTGTCAAAAGACGCCATCGCGGATAAAGGTCCCTGCACACGTCTCCTCCTGGGACGGGTCCACTCAGATGCCAACAAAATGTCAAGAAATGCCATTAAAATCCTTTTAGCTGCAAGGAGACGGAATTATCGGTCTTCTCGGGTTCTTCCTCTTTTGAGAAGTTCACATGTAAATGAGCCCATTCATTTAGAGAACATGCTCACTCGTTTTAATTTAGCCCAGAAAGTCAAACTCGCCTTGAGAGCCTCCTACTTGGCAATGTTGGTGGGGAACAAGAGCCCAGCAAGGCACCTTAATGTCACAAAAGGCACCCACAAACGGGCAGGCTGTGAGGAGGTGCATTGTGGGGGGCTCGCGAAGGCTAGGTTTGCAGAGACCGGAGCCATCCAGAGGAGGTCGTCTGCCTCCTCTGCTAATGGGCCTTACTGATGCCCACCCAAATGGCACCCAACACAATGTTCAGGGACTGGTTCCACCACCAGACAATGGCCCAGCTCACCTAGGAAGTCTATGCTGGCTCCGTTTTCACACTCCCAAGGATGTGATCTGTAGTAGTTCCAACAAGGACTAGGAGGGGTCACTGGGAGAGACCTTTGCCATTTCTCCTTTCAAAAAAGTCCAAGGCTCCCTGCAGGTCCGCTTACAGGGAACCCTGGGTCTTCCCTCTTGTTGCCTTAAAGTTGGATCTGCTCAGCATTATTCACAATAGCTAAGGTATGGAAACAACCCAGGTGCTCAAAAATAGACGACTGGATTAAAAAGATGTGGTACATATACACAATGGAATACTATACGGCATTCAAAAAAGATAAACACATGCAATTCGCAGCAACATGGATGGAGCTAGAAGGGCTCATGCTCAGCAAAATAAGCCAGAAAGAAAGAGAAAAATATCGAATGGTTTCACTTATAACAGGACTATAGGAGAATCAAATAAGAAAGAGACAGTCAGCAAGGGAGGAGGAGGGAAAGGGCTCTAAATGGGGAAGAAAAGAGCACAAGGGACGATGGTGATGGTTCATGGGTGAATTGGTGATCGGTAATCTATGGGGAATACACAATAATGTAAAAGATATGAATAAAAAATTTAAAAATGATTTAAAAAGTTGGATTGCTCATAGGAAGGAGGTGCGACCGATTCATGGTTATTTCAGGGTCGAGGGGGTCACTTAGGGTGGAGCTTTTCAAATAAAGCAACTTGGAGAGGCAATAAAATATCCGCGTGTTTTCATTTCTGTGTCCTCTGTGTTTGCTTTGTGTCTGTAAATGCAGACCTGCTCTTAAGGTGGGTGGGCTGGTTTAGCAAGATTTATGGGGACCTACTAGAAGTGTTCCTAGTTAAATGTTTTTCACACGCATATTTGTTGGAAACTTCATTTCAGTGTTTCAAGCATCGAGTCTGGCCAGAGTGTTCTCTCTGGGCATGAAGGGTAAAAGTGCATCAAAAGCCAACCAGTATTGGGAAGATTTTTTAAAAAAATCCATTGCCTTCAACAAGATGAACCAGGTCTGTGATTCATGTTACCAAAACCCCAGATTCATTATGAAGATAAGTCTGGAATGGTTCTAAACAGAAAATTCTCTTTGGCTATTAATTTTCTTAAAACTTGCAAAACAGGGCCTCCCTGGTGGCACAACGGGTTAAGCGCAGTGCTGTGGAGCTGTCGGCGGCTATGATGAGAGTTCGAGCCCCGGCCGGGGAGATTCCCACACGGCGCAGCTGACTTCTCCTGCCGTGCCTGCTGTTCCCCTCAGCAGAGTATTTCAGTCGATCTGCCTGTTCTGCTCCCCACTCTGTCTCTGGTGAATCCTCTCATCACCCCACACCTCCGGCCTGCACCCCAGTTTGTATGCAAAAATAAAATAAATCTTTAAAAAAAAACTTGCAAAACAATTTTCACAAAACGTGCAGATATTTCGATTTCCGCCATGGTGGTCAGATGATTAATTATTTTAAAAAAAAGTGTTCACCCTTTCTTCACCTGTAATTTCACATGGCTCCTCTGCCACCTATTTCTGAGAGTTTTCATCCCAAATCTCCCTTTCCACAGTGAGGGTATTTCCTACTGCAACATTTTTTAATTCTACAAAACCTAGACAGTCGTCTCTCTTACTTCAAATGTAAGCCGAATTATTCATTATTATTTCTCCCCAACATTACAATCTTTCAGCAGCTGGAAACCTGAGACCAGAGTGCACGGCCCGGCAGGTACCAGGTGTCCATCTCATTCCTTAGTGCTTGGGTCACAGACCAAACCTCCCAGGGCCTCCCCGGTGGCGCAGTGGTTAAGTGCTGCGCTGTGGAGCTGTTGGCAGCGGCGACGCGAGTTCGACGCCCGGCCGGGGAGAATCCCACATGGTGGGGCAGACCTCTCCTGCCTTGCCCGCTGCTCCCCTCAGCAGTGTATTTCTGATCTGCCTGTTCTGCTCCCCGCTCTGTCTCTGGTGAACTCTCTCGCCGCCCCACGCCTCTGACCTGTACCCCAACTTGTATGTACAAATAAAAAAATAAATCTTTAAAAAAAAAAAAACAAAAAAAACAGACCAAACCTCCCATTAAAACCTTCTAGGCAGCTCTTCGGATGCAAAAGCAGCACTTCCTCTCTCCTCAAGCTCCATCCCAAAGCAAAGTGGCATTTCATTCTGTAGGTTAAAACTAGAAAGCTTCCACCTCTATGAGCAGACGCTTGCCTCAAAGCTATCTAGAAATACATCTCAGTCAGTCTGACCGGAACTTGCCTCCTCGGGTGAGTAAGCGCTCACCTCAATGAGATGGATGTTATCTTACATTTACAGAACGCAGGGTCTGTGTGTTGGTCTAAACCGACTTGATAACTAGTATGGCTAAACTAAATTTTAATAATCAGATAGGGTAATTTGGTGGAGGGCTACTGGAAATATGCACATTTGGTAAAAAAAAGTCAAAAAAAGGAAAAGCACCATATTATTTTATCTGTTATAATAATGATGTTTCACTCACCGTTGAAGGTTCGCCTGCACCCCATTGCAATTCAGCTGGGTCTGCGTTTTCTGGGTCCTATGCCCATATAACAATAATCTACAAAATAAAATGTTTGCACTTTACATTTTGACAAATTTCCTCTAAATTTGTGGCAAAACATATCAATAAATATGTTTATTTAAAAAAATAAACCGACTTGACAAATAAGTATTATCATTAATATGAGGTTGCTCATAAGGACTCCTAGCCTTGGTTCAACTTTATCATTGAAACGATAAATCTTTTGAAAAGGTTCATGTAAAGGAGAGAGGGAAGTGAAACAAAGGGAGATAGCCTGAAAGTAAGCTGCAGGAACCAACTCTGCAAAGGTAAAACCAAACAGAATAAAGGACACACTTACGCAATCTTGGAAACAGCCAGGGCAGTTGAAATTCGGTGTGGAAACAAATTTGGGGAGGGGTTAAGGAGACTTACTCCCCCTCATCCTGGGCCTCAGCCTCCTGATCTCACAAGGCCCAAGTGCCGGCCATTCCCGACTGCGGTGTGCCCGGCCATGTTCCTGAAGAGAGGGCAGCAGAAACTCAACACGCCACAGCTAAGCACAGCTCTCCTGGCCGCGCCTGCTTGGTCGAAGGCGAAAGCCCCTTGCAGTGCGGCGCTAACACTGGGAAATGCCACCCCGGACGCTTGTGCTTCCTCGCCCTGCATGGCAAGGTGTGAAATTGCCTAGGCAGGCTAGAGTGGACACCCGTGCACTCCCGTCCACCTGGGCCCTAAGGTCTCTTGCTGCCAGAGAGCAGGAAGGACAGGAAGCAAGGGAATCTGTTTAAAGCTGCGTTTTCAGGATGAGAACGTAATCATACAAGCTAGTTATTTCTTTGCTTGGTGCATTTTGTTGCAGACAACCCAAACTCAGGGCTGACAAAGCAACCCTCGCAGATGGGAGGGCCGAGGGGGGAAGCCCAAAACAGCTCAGTGCGCGAGGGCAGGCACTGCCAGGAAGCTGGGTCCTCTTGGTGCCCCGATACTGGGTGGAAGGGGCCGTGGAGCCGTGTGGAGAACACCCAGCCAGAAGGCATCAGGACAAAGGGCTTCATCATTCCACTATTCACCCTGCTCAGCCCTCTGTCTGGGTGTCCGTTAGACGCAGTTTGTCACATGCTCGGGTCGCAGTGCAGGGGAGAACCTCCCAGCCTTGCCGCCTTCGTAGACAACGACTAACACGTCACTTTCGAAAAGATCGACGCCAACCGATTCGCCCAAGTCAGACCCCACCTAAGGCAGACCCGGGGTTCAGTGCCCGTAACTCGTGCAGGGCTGCTGAACTTGGGTCGTCTGCAATGGCAGCAACAGACACAATCGGAATTAGCCCCAGGGTGGCCCCAGGCGAAGCGGCATTGCCCTGCCAAGGCCTGTGACTCGGTGAAGGGAGTACAACGGAGAGAAAGAAGACAGTTTTCAGGACTGTCTAAATAAATGTCATTCTGTTTATCAAAACAGGGAAGCTTGGCAGGGAATTCTGACCATATGGGGCTCTGAAAACCGAAGAGAAACATCTGATTCTGTGTCGACTGCAATAGTCTTAAAGCTGTATGGAGCCCTCGGGAGAGCTTTTGGCCTAAGTTCCCTAGACCCACCCTTGGCATCCTTCTTGATAAACTGTTGTGTGCATGAAATTACTCCAACGCAAATAAAGCAGAACGGCAACAAAGCTGACAAAGGCCGGTGTTAGGGAGCTGACACCACGCCCCACTGTAGTTACAAATAGCCACAGCCATTGCTTGTGAGTCTAAGAATGACCTAATAAGAGAAAACCCTGTCATTTGTGAAAGGAAGAGAATCGGCGTGAAGAAGAAGGTGTCTCCTGCTACTTGGGAAAGTGAAGTAGCTCCCGCTCGCAGCAAGGCGAGGGGCTGGAGAATTAGCGCAGGGAAGAGGAAGAATTGGCACTCAACGTCTGCTCCTCGGAATCACCTCAGTAATTCTTCCTTCCTGTACTTCCTCAGCTCTCCAGCGACCTGCCCCTTCAGTGACAACCTCAAGTCCAGGCTTTACAACCAGTTTGCTGTGAGGAGTGGTGTTTAAATCCTACTCTGGGGTCAGGGGTCAAGGGAATTTCTACTTGCAACTCTCATTAGACGCTCACCACAGCGAACCCACAGGCTTTTCTGCTCGTGAAGAGAGTGCCCTGGAAAGGATCTCTAAGAGGATTTCCAGTAGATGTTATCTTTATGAATGGGCCACTGAAGAGCCTGTCATTCATGCATGAAAAATACAATATACTTTCAAAGACACTTTTATTAACATCAAGTTGAAACCCAAATGTCCAGTAGGTCACGAGCCAGAAGAGTTTTAGGTGAGGACCCTTTTCCTGGAGATGGTGCTCTCCTTGGAGATGACACTTTCTTAGAGATGATGTTCTCTGCAAACTGTCACGCTCGTCAAAGTTGGGGTCTCCTTGGAAAACGTCATTCTCTGTGCAGAAATGTCACACCTTGTGCAAGCATTCCTTTAGCGGGAAGCTTTCTGCAGACCTCACTTCATGTGGGACATTTCCATCACAATCTTTGCTCTTTTACGTGGGTAAGTTACCCCATTTTGTCTGACTGCAAAGTTGGAGCCCCTTAAAAGATGGAGGCATGAAGGGTCCCACAATCGGGACATTATTCCATCACCCGGTTTAGGGTCAGTTGGGATTTCTCATCCAGCTTTAATGCTTCCCCTTTCTCTGGCGCACATCATCTGGCCTGGTCTTGGGGCTCCAAACCCAGCCTAACCCCCCCCCCAACACGCTGCAACAGTTTAAGTAACAGGGAGTCCCTATTCCTCAGCCCGAGAGAATTAATCTACACTTCTTCCCTAAAAATTTACTTTCTTCTTATTATTATTATTTATGTCTTTTCCATTATTATGTATTTCCCATAGGTCACCCACCACCAATTAACCCATGAACCGTCACGACTCATCAAAAACAAAGTCAACGATCCAGTCAAAAAATGGGCAGGAGAGCTAAAAAGACACTCCTCCAAAGAGGAACTGCAAATGGCCAACAGGTATATGAAAAACTGTTCAACATCATCAGTGAAATGCAAATCAAAACCGCAATGAGACACCACCTCATACCAGTAATGATAGTGCACATTAAAATTTACTTTCTTACAGATTTGCCTGGTCGTATCTGGGAGTCTCGTCCCTTAGAACGCCTTGGAGAGTGACTGGTATACCCTACGTTCAGCACCCAGGAATAAACAAAACTCAGTGTGATGTGAACCCCAGTCGTAGCAGCACAGCACACACAGGACACTTCTGCAAGCCAACCATTCCGGTCTCTCTGTGGCAACTTCAGCACAAAATCTAGGTTTTAGCACAAAGCCCAAATCTCTTGTGTTTGATCGGTACTGACCACGCAGACACATTCAACAGCTCTGGATGGAATACGTCCCCCGTGCGGGAATACACTGGCTCCCTGCCTCTGGAGGGCGTTCCTCATCTTGTCTGCATGCAGGTAATAGTTGAGCCATCCATCGGGTTACAGCATCATTCCTTTCCAATAGGAAACTACCTACGTCTGCATAAACCCTTCTCGTGTGTGGGTGGTATCGAGCCACTCAAGGGGATGCATCTATAAAAGTGGTGTTTTCAATTCTTTATTGCAAGTCTCATCCTCTTTGGAATATGTCTCCAGAGCTCTGCTGGTCTAGAAAACATGAATTCTATACATTTAAATCATAAATAAGGCCTCCTGATAAAACACCAGACACCCTGTTCTATTTGAATTCTACTTTCTAGTCGAAGTATGGGACATAGAAGTATGAAAAAAAGACTTGGTAGAAGTCTTGGTAGAAGACTTGGTAGAAGTATGAAAAAAAGACTTGGAGTCTACTGAAATTCAGCTTTTATGAGGCATCCTGCATTTTTATCAGCTCAAGCTGGCTAGACTAGCCATAAATGCAAATCTCCCATGTTGGCCAAACAGCA
Organism: Scalopus aquaticus; assembly: GCA_004024925.1. Taxonomy (NCBI): domain Eukaryota; kingdom Metazoa; phylum Chordata; class Mammalia; order Eulipotyphla; family Talpidae; genus Scalopus; species Scalopus aquaticus. Next base: position 58,456 of record PVIJ01006991.1, on the reverse strand, counting down.
GGTATTAGAAAAGAAGGAATATTTGTTTCCGTTCATGAATACTATAAACGACAAAACAAAGCAAAACTCAGGCACACATCAGTGATGTTGTTGGTTGTAACTCAAGGAAGACGCGGGTGGAAAATCCCCTTGATCAAAGCAAACCTTTGATCAGGCTTTGATGAAGCTGCAAAAGGAAAGACGGAGAGCCATGTGACAGACACATGTTAAAATGTGTGTGGCTAGAACAGACCTGGCGTGTCTCTCAGAGCCGGAAAGATCCTCCAGTTATCATCGTGGCACCTGAAACCTACAGAGAATTAATTCAGATTTGTGGGGCCGAGCCAACAGCAGTGAGTGGGATAATACACACCATGAACAAGTCTCAGGCAGCAGCCAAAGACCCACTTCCGGGAAGAGGCAGAGAGTGAAGGTTTTTTGCTTTGGATTCAGGCTGTCTCAATTGTAAGGACCCGACTCGACCCTCAGCGCAGCCGCAGACAGCAGCGAAAGGAACGGTGGGGCTGTGTTCCAAAAAATCTTTATTTACAAACACAGGAGCGCCAGGGACCTAACAAGGCCACAGGAGGCTGGTTACACCTCATACCCTGGTAAGCTTTTAACTCAGAGGAATAAGACACAATTGGAATAGCTATTAAATGCTGTCAATCTACTCTAATAGAGCCTTCGGAAAACGTAAGAAGCTTCGGTTGGCAAGTGCTGCTATAGAAACTCCAACTGTCTCACTGTGCGTGCAGTTAAAGAGTGAGTTTTTTTTTAAAAGATTTATTTATTTGTGCATACAAGAACTGGGGTGTAGTCCAGAGGTGCAGGGGTGAGAGGACTCCCCAGAGACAGAGTGGGAAGCAGAACAGGCAGATCTACTGAAGCACGCTGCTGAGGGGGCAGCAGGGAGACAGGAGGGGTCTGCTGCGCCCTGTGGGAAGCTCCCTGACCAGGGACTGAACTCGTGCTGCAGTGGCTGCCAGTGGCTTCATAGGCTGAGACTCAATCCATTGAGCCATCAGGGAGGCCCCTAAAGAGTGAGTTCTTAAAGAAATCAGCTGGCTTGTTAAATAAGGCCTAAGTTTTGAGGACTAGAAAGACGAGAAGGCTTCCCTCCCCCGTGGTGAATTAACCACAAGTCTCTCTCTCCTTCCCGAAGCCAACAATAGTGGCATTAAATCAACGGAAGGATCCCTCGTGACAGCGGACGGAAGTGAATGCACGATGCACACTGATTGGGGAGGCAGTGAGGTCCCCACACAGGCTGTCTTGGCGCTCGGTGCCCATCCCAGGAGAGGCCACAGAGGGGAAACACTGGCCGTGCCTGAGACGCTGGTGCGGTGGGCAGTGCGAAGGCATCGCGATTTCCTTGCTCTGCCTCCAGCCCTTCTTGGCCCTTCTTGTCTTTCCAGAGCTTCGGAGTTCAGGCCAGAGGACCACTCTTTAGACACGATGAATGAGAAGCCTTCTTCTTCTTCTCCATTAAAGGCCATTCCTTTGAGAGTCTTAACACATTTGTTGGTGTTATTAGCTGGAAGAAAACCACCTTCCAGCACGGACCCAGTACAAACTCATCCCAAAGTGAGTGTGCACATTTTATTAAAGCAATGGTCAGTGGCAACCCCTCCCAACTCTTCGTGCGTCTTTGGATGAAAACCCACAGGGAAAATATCTCGATGATTTCTTTGGGATTTGTTATGGTGTCCAGCAGTAAGGGAAACCCAATTTCCCCAACAAGTCAGACTGTATTCAGTCAACGACTTATGAAGTAGGACTCAGGTAGGACTGAGTCTTACTTCATAAGACTCTTGCTGTTGTATTTTCTATTAGTAACCTATAAGACACCCAGGCTGCGGGAGTGATTAATTTTAGCTCTGTGTTCTTTCTTTTTCATTAAACAGGGAGAGTAAAATCATGATGTCTGGCAGAATTAATGGACTTATGTCTGAGTTTTTATAACCGATTCTCAATTAATTATTCCCAAAAGCCCGACGCCAGCACACGTATTTACCGAAAGAACGTCATTTATCACACCCCTGGCTTATGGAGAACTGGCAGTTTTGTACAACGCATCTCGTTGCATGACTGCAAATTAAATAATGAATAACATGATATCGATTTATTCTTGCTTCTATAACCTGTAATAAGGAGTATGTTCATTATATGAGCTCTTTTCTGCTTTTGGTAATCGCTCTTACAAATGTCTTCTGTAATTTATTCCTCAGTGAGCCTGACAGTGTTCGCTGAAACCCACAGTTAGTCCGTTTATTTGCCTTGAATTATTTCATCTGACTGTTTTGACAGAAAGGATGTCAGACGTGGTTGGTGACTTTGAACGGGGGGCAATTTGCTAATTAGGTTACACGGTAGAAACCCCCCGTTTACTCAGAAGCCTTACACATACATCTAGGGTTTGGGAAAAAAATGTTTAGAAGGCACACTTTTTACTTTAAAATAGAGTCTTGGAAAAGGCTGATTGTAACTCAAACATCTTTAGATTGTTCTCAACTCTTTATTGGCTCGAAAGAGCACCTTGAAGGGAAAAATAAGACACTGCCAATCATTTGATACGCCCTGCTGTAATGCCCTGGGGCCTGACTCTGAGAATTTGGGAACTTGAATGACTATTGTGACGGCAAATAAATCCGACTAAAAATCAGTGTTCCGAGTTTTCTTTTCACATACGTGAAGGGTGCCCTAATTGAATATTCTTCGGGGGAGGGCTGGGTAGGAGGAGGACATAAAGGGTGCTCTCCTGGGCAGATCTGGGGGATCTGTAGAGACTGTGGTTCCACACTGGGGGCAGGGGGCGGGGGGGTTTGGGGGCGGCTGACATCTAGTGGGAGAGGCCTGGGTGCTGTAAAATCCCACAAAGCACAGCACGGTTCCCTGCCCATCCTCGAGGAATCAGCCAACACCAAAAGCCAATCCTGTCCAAAGTCGAAGAGCCTTTCTATAGGGACAGAGCCATAAATCTAAATCAGAAGAATAGTTCTACTTGTGGCATCCAGGAATACACTAAAACGAACTGTATTTAAGAAGGATCACCATTTCGTTATGTTTTCATGAAAACAACGTGTTTGTTTTTTTTCGGGAGGGGATCTTGGTGCCAGTGTGGCTTCAAGTTGCGTTTTCCCAGTAACGAGTGACGATGAGAGTATCCGAGCAGCCCCTGCCCAGCTGCGTGTTTCTTTGGAGAAATGTCTACTCAAGTCTTCTGCCCGTTTTTCGATTGGGTCGTTTGTTTTGTGATTGGAGCTGAGATAGGTGAGTTCTTGATCTGCCTTGGGTATCTTGTCGGATCTACGATGCACTAATGTCTTCTCCCATTCAGCGGGCTTTTTGGACTTTTATGAGAGTTTCCTGCTCAGAGGTCTAAGCCGCGAATATACTCCCCGTGGCTTGTCTCTGTGTTCTGCGGTTTCAAGTCTTACCGCTAAGTCCTTGATCCAGTTTGAATTAGATTCTCTGTGTGGTCTGAGTGTTCAGCTTCATTCTGTCGCATGTGGCTGCCCAGGTCCTCAGCACCGTTTGTTGAAGAGACTTTGCCTTCTCCACTGGACTCTCTCGACGTCATTGTCATAACTGCCCACACATAAATGTGTGGGTTTATTTCTGGGCTCTCAATTTTATTGATCTGTGTGTCTATGTTTATTCCAACGCCAAGCTGATTTTTGATGACAGAGCTTTGTAGTACGGCCTGAGGCCTGGGGCACACTCCATTGTTCTTCTTTTCCTCAGGAATGTTTTGGCTATTTGGGGTCCTTTGTGGTTCCTAAACAAGTTTAGTAATGCTGAAAAAAAAAAGTATTAGGATTTTGATAAGGTTTGCACTCAATCTGTGCGTTCCTTTGGATAAAATGACTTTTAACAAAGTTCATTCTTCCCATCCATGAACACAGAGTTCCTTGCATTTCTTCTTGTTTCTTTCAACAACAGCTTGTCAATTTTGCAAGACAGGAGGTTCACCTTCTCTGCTAAATTCACTCCCAGATAATCCATTCTTTTCGAGGCACTTACTATGGGACTGACTTCCTGATTTCTCTCCCTCCTAGTCTGCTGTGTGTGTGGACGAGAGCAACAGTCTGTGCATTTGATTTTGCAAGGCTGCCACCTCACCACGCCGATCTGTTTATGTTGTTCTGATTACCATGCGGTAATAATCATCGCAGGAACGCAAACCAGAGGAAAAGCTGTAAGGGCTCAATGTCTTAGAGGCGCAAGGCCATTTCAAAAAGTAAGATTTAAGACTCTCTATGGTTTTGTTTAAAATCAGTGTCTTATTCTCGCAGGGCTACATTAGCAAAGTCCCCAGGCTGGGCAGCCGAAAACAGCAGAAATTCATTTTGTTCTGGAAGCTGGACGGGCCAGACCGCAGCACCAGCACGAAGGAGGAGGCTTAGTTCCAGCTTCGTCCATTTCCATGTTCTTCCTGCGCTCTATTCTCCCCGTGCCCTCCCCTGGCGGAAGGACCAACGGAGCTTTCTGGGGACCCTTCTGTCAATACAGGGGCGCTGGTCACTTCCAAGGGCCCCAACTGCAACTAATGTCACCCTGGATGCTACAATCTCAACACACGAATGTTTCAGAGGACACATTCAGACCAGAACAGTGAGTAAAATACGACAATGCATCACTTTCAAGCACCAGATCTGCCAGTCCAAGACAAAATCCTCCAGCAGAAGTGGAATGCCAAGGAAACTTCCAGGAGGAAAGCAAGGGCTTGTAAATTTCCCCCGGAAGGTAGGGTTTTGTCAGGGCTTTTAATTAATCATAACAGATATCACATTGCTATGGCACACTGCGCTGAACATGTTTAAAAGGCTGATGTGACAGGTCGGTGTTCAGATGCTTGCATTTAATATAGGCAGGAAATTCCATCTTTCCATCAATTCTTTTGGTTAAAGAGGGCTCCAGACAGATGGGCAGACATAAAGCCCTGTTCTTTCAAAGGCACCGAACCTTTCCTAGTCTTGTAACCAAAAGCATTCAGAATAGCGACTTTTCAAATCCCAAAACTAGGCCTCCCTGGTGGTGCAGGGGTTAAGTCTCAGCACTGTGAAGCTGTCCCAGCCGCTGCAGCACAAGTTCGACCCCCGGTCAGGGAGCTTCCCACAGGGCGCAGCAGACCCCTCCTGTCTCCCCGCTGCTCCCCTCAGCAGTGGATTTCAGTGGATCCGCCTGTTCTGCTCCCCACTCTGTCTCTGGTGGATCCTCTCACACCCCCTCCCATACCTCTGGCCTGCACCCCAGCTTGTATGCATAAATAAATAAATCTTAAAAAAAAATCCCAAAACTAGTTGTCCACATGATGGAGTTTTTAGCTAGCAATTCCCAAGTGACTGGGTGTCTCTATACTATTAGGATGCCCTGAGGAATAAAAAGGGACTCTTCGTGGGACAAGAAAGCATTCTGCAGATGATTTGTTGGATTTTTAATTGACATAGTCCTTAGGTGAATTTTAAATATACTTATCCGCCCTCTGCCTTGGGAGAAGGTAAGGGGTTGATCTTGGACTGAGGCTTCCCACTTGCTGAAGCTCAGGACTGAAATCTACAGATTCATTTCCACTTCAAGGGCAGATGAGTGACATTTAAGAAAAGTCACACAAGATGGCAGTATCGACATCCTGACTGGCCACAAGCACTCGCGTGGAAAGCGTATGGAGCTTTCTACAGCACACAAAATACTAAACTCAGCACTGGCAATCATCACCGATGTTTCCATCAGGAGATTCTTTGGATACATTCACTTTTCCACAAATAGCCCAGGGAAAGAAAGCTCAGGTATAGCTATGATTTTCTTTTCAGTTGTTAAAGCACCACCTCTAGCTAAAGTGCCCAGATTAACACGTCTATTTAAAAGGACAAAGGAGGAAAAATGCTACAATTTCCAAGCTATGTCAACATAGGCATTTTCAGAAGGACCTATTCAGGGCTGTAAGTGAAATACGATAGCCATCCAATATTTTCAAGCATCAAGTGATGGCTGACTTCCAATCTTTGGAGGCTTTAAATAACAGCCCATGTAACTTTACCTGGACCTAATATGCTTACACAGGTGGCCAGTATAGAAATGAGTATTTATATTTCTTGAAAATGTACACAGGCATTTAAGAAAGGACCATAATGTTGTGTTGACACAAATTGCAGAACGGATTGCCAGGAATACTGTGTCAAATTCCACCTGAACAGGTTTGCATTTGTGAAGTGTGTCAGAAGCTCCTCCAAGCTGAGTGAACCCTGTCGACATCAAAAAAAATTCACCTCATTCAACTCCTTCTCCAAAAACAGGATTTCACCCGCCTGCTTCTCTAAAGCAGAAATCTGAGCTCGGGTGAAATCCCTTACAAAGTCGCTGCTCATTAAAACCAGGCTCACCACCGATTATGTCGAGAATCCTCTTTAAAACGAAGGTGCAAGACACGAGTCCTTGAACAGAAGATTGACCCTTTAAAAAAATCTGAGAGCTGTAGCTTCAGAGTCTTCCTTTCCCACACTTTGCTGCTCCTTCAAATAGACCATCAGCCAGTGGCCGCTTTTCCAAGCGGTGATTTCGTGTCCGTGAGAGTCCCTCACAGCGACATTTTATACGTTCTTGTACCTATTCGCTGCAGGAGGTTGATGCTCTCTGAGTCTCGGTCAGTCTCCAAAGCGAACCTGCAAGTTTTATTTTACTGGGCTCCTGTGTGGATGCAAACTGTGATGTTGAGTTTGGGGTTAGGTCACAGCAGAAGGAAAAGGTACGTCCAGGGGCCCAGCAGAGCCCTGGGCTCAGGCTCACCTTTCACACTGCTCTTGACGGCGGAAGCCAGGTGCAGGCTCCAAGCCCTGCAGGCCTCCGTCCCTGACACCGGCTGTGGCCCCGACCCAGTCACTGAAGTCATTTTTAATAGGCTGCATCTATTTGTCCTCTGGTGGAGCGTGTCAAAGCAAATTTCACACATAAAGCGACGCTGTTCCTCTCTGCCCTGACCATCCCAACCTTAACACAGGACCGCAGTACGGAGAAAATCGAAATGACAGGCCAGCCTCCGAATCAAGCCATCATGATTCACCTGTGATTTCTTCACTAAAGAGCGCTGATCACCTACGGTCTTGACGACTTGACCACAAGACCAATATCCCATCGACACATGAACAATCACGCCTTCGTATCCCTTCGTAACAGCCATCTTCATCTCGTCTTGAGTTCCTGCAAGAATGTGCTGGCCTCACAATTGTTATTGTTGGTGTGTGATCCCGGGGTTCCTGGGGACCCCAAAGTGTTAACGGGTGTACCTTCTACAAGGGACCCAGCCACCCACCACACACACAGAGGCGCAGGAAGCGGCTCTAAGAGTGGAAGACGCCTAATAGAACAAGTTTGCAGAGACAGCGAAGAGAAGAAAGGGTATCAGCTCGCCAATAAGACTTCTGGAATCACCCAACTTCTCATGGGCAAATGCTCATCCAAACAGGCTTGCCCCAAAGTGGGGCCACTGACGCCCGCCCCACATCTAGGAGGGGGCCGGGCAGGTCTCCGAGAGCTGGGCTGAAGGAGAGCTTCACAATTCACAATGCACCCAATCATCCACCACGAATGAGGACAGTGCTGCCGGCATCTCCCCATGGGCCTGGAGCCTCGTCCCTGTTTTCCTCTCAGCCCAGGTGTCTCCAAGTATCTCTGCCAAGAGCCTCTACATGTGCGTGCAGCAGCGGTGAACACTGGCTCCCTCCCCGGCTGTGCGAGCCGTTAGGGGTTTACGACTGCTCGTGGAATAAATTCCTCCCGTGCAGAAGACTACTGGTGGCTTAACGCAGAGGTGACACATTCTAAGGAATTTCAGGTTGATGGGGAGGAATGGATCTCTGTGACCAGGAGGAGTTTTCCAAATGACAGGGGTGACAACGAAGCCGGTCTTTGCCGCTCTACGCACTGCCGACAACGCGACGGATCATTTGTGCGCTGCAGAATTGCCGCTGGCCGTTTCTCCCTCAGTCGCGCCTCTACAAGTGGAGCTTGCACCATCAGCTGTTCCCATCGCTGGGAACAATTTATTTGAGTTTGCATTTCTAAGGAATGCACACAGGGACACAGCTGAATTCCTTCGACACCGCCCACGTTCGCCAAGAGTCGAGCTCAACGTGAGCCAAGAAGTGAATGCAAGAGAGCAAGGACAGTCTTCCACAGAGAGACCGCTGGTTTTCGTAGATGCTCAGGGAATGGTGGTAGAAGGATTAGATCACATACTCCGAGATCACGTCTGCACACACAGTCAGAGGCTTTGGGCTAGCTGCTGCACAGACTCTGGCTTGCTGGGGTGGGCGTTTATGGGCAAGACTGTGTTCAGTGTCTGACTTTTTACTAAGTGTTTGCCCAGGAATCGGCAGGGGCAGCCTGGTAGACACAGAGAAGGTGGAGTGTGCTGGCGCTCATGGGGGTTGGGGAGGAGGTAAATCCCCGGTGCTAGCTGGTCACCCCCATCACATCTAGCACACCCGCTTGCGAATGTCCCCTGGGACTAGACACCCCAGCCGTGCTTGAATTACAGGGTCCCAATGCCCCCAAGCTCTGCTGGGGGCCCCCCAAGGGTCTTCACCAGACTCAAAGCTTGGCCAATCCGTGCCTCCAGCCCCGGGGGACGCCAACTGCTTTTCATCTGTAAGGTAGAAACAGGAGCAGTTGCCGGGAGGGGTGGTGAAGAAGGTGCAGCCTGGAGATGCAGCAGGGAGGACACCGCTTCCCTGGGTGAGTCCCCAAGGGCCTTTGCCTCTCAGTTCACGGCTCTCCAGCCAAAAGGAGTTGGTCCTTCCGCTCCTCCTCTCCTCCGCCCCTTCTGATTTCTCTTCCTTTCTCGTCCACTCCCTCCTCCCAATTCTTTTCTCCTCCTTCTGCTCCATCTTCTTCCACTAGTACTGCATCTAATCTGAACTCCTCTTTGAATCCAAGCTCTCCTTTCATCTCTCCTCCTCCCCCTTCTTCCTTACACACAAATACGCCTTCTCCACCAAGGTGGAGAACCATCGGCTGCTTCCCAGTTCTTCTGTGTTTGAGAAAAGACCAGAGGATTCGCTAGCCCGACAGCCTTGGGTGTTACCCTAGCGACCCCAAAACACTTTCTTTGTCTTCTTTTTCCTCCTCCTGGAGTACGTGTGCCCACGATGTCACTCTCGGTCTTAACAGACTGTGCATAAAATCTGCCGACTAGACGCTTGGCTTTCTTGTGGGTTTTTCAAACCCATATTAGACATCCTGGGTCCACAGAAACTGACTCTGCACCTTTTTTCTTGCTAATGCTTTCAGAACGATTATTCTGGATGCTGATTTGCTTCTGCCCTATTTCTGAACATTCTTAACAGGCGTGTCCTCAAATTTACTCCGTCACATGTGGTGACAGGGCTCTTGTCCCCAAGAGATGCCCAGGAAAACGGGCATTTTTCCACCTAAAAATATGTGTGTTGTTCAGTCAGTTCTATCTGCCAGTCAAGAGCAGCAACGCAAACGTGCTAAGAATTGGTGCTTGTTCTATGGAAACACACTGCTTTTTCCCGTCCCGTACATCAGCAGATGACTGAAGCTCATTGACTGAAAAACAGTTTTAATGAGGCCCCGTAAGTCTCATTTAAAGGATATTAACAGTAATGATATGCAAAAGTCAATATTCTTTATTACTCCAGCCAGCGGAATTTCTCAACCCACTTGACAGTTTAAAATTGCCAGTGGAAAGAGTGTGAGTTTCAAGGAGAATTAAATGGCATTTATTGTGGTGACTGATTATCAGCCCAAGAAGTGGGCATTTTTCTACTACAGTAGAGGAAATAATTTAATTAGTCTGTTATTGTAAATGTGCTGATTTTAATACATTAACTTGTGGCCCGCGGCTGATGGGAAAGAAATTAACAGTGACTCTTTGTGACTGTGGAATGAATTGGATTTTGCAGGGCAGGAAAATTAATTATGAATGCTCTCTCTTTAAGATTGCCAGATTTTTTTATGATAAATGATGTAATTATTAGATGTCAAGTATACAAATAGTCATGCACTGACATTTCAGCTTATTAATTCCCACATTCGCTATGGTGTGTAACAGATTGATCACGTTTAATTTCTAGGGAAAGGGGAAAAAAATCTTTGTTCTCAGAGTTCTCCCTGGGACTTTCAGGCAGTAAATATCCGAAAACGCTGACTCCTCTTGCACTAAATTCCAGGCGACAGCCTCATTTCATTTGGCGCCAAGACCAAAATAAACACCAAGAATCACTGCAAAGTAGGCTGGGGCTGCAGGAGAAGGGGCCAGCTTTTGCAGAATCGGCAGGTAGAGGGAGCTGGTCTCACGCATCTCCCATCTGTGTTTCCCCTTCCATCCCTTCTGGGTGTGTGGGGGTGGGGAGCCGCTCAGCCTAGCACTCCAGGGCTTCCCCAAGAGATGCCTTCCTGCAGGGCGCCTGGGTCTGCTGCAGGTGAAGGAAGGCACAGCCTCTGCAGAACTCCAGGGTCCCTCCCCGTGGCAACAGAGAAATGAGTCTTGATGCTTCATTAAATGACGCTTTCAAATGCACCTGTGTCTACTACCCCGTCTATGGCGGTCTCTCCTGTCCACGGGGCCTCCAGCCCCCATGTAAGCAGAAGCTAACCGGCACTGCAGGGGCGGGATCGGGTAGGGGATAAAGGCCATAATCGGCCGACGTTGAGTGACGGAGATTTTCCTGGCTGGCCTGAAGGGACCTGACGTAACCGCAGTCGCCTCGAGAGGGGCAGGGAGGCAGGAAGTCAGCGGCCACCAGGAGAGAAGGCGAGGAAGCAAGGGGGAGGCCTCGGCTGATGCAGACACCAGACGTGCGGGCCATGTAAGACGGATCGTCTTCAAAGCAGAGATGAAGGAAAAGGACGCCCGCAAAACCGCAGCTCACCCCGAGGGCGCAGAGCCCAGGCCCAGGAGATTACATCCCACACATCACAGAGAGGAGACACACAGAGCTCCACCAGCAACCTGGGGGGTGACGGGGGCACCCGTTGTCTCCTCTCCCGCCACTCATAGCACCACGGAACGCAGCGGGTCCATGCACCTCAGCCAGGTGCTCTGCTCGGGGCTCTGGACAGACGTGACTAGGGCAGAATCGGTCCTCGCCCTCGTGGTGAGGAGACTTGACAGTCTGCAGAAAGGGCCAAGGAGCTATAACCCCAGGGTCCAGCCAGATGTCTGTGCAAGTCACGCTCTGTTACGGAAGCCACACATCTGTGCTGCGCTGGCACCGCCACAGCACAGCTGCCCAGAGGGACGATAAGGTCTGTGCACACTCACGGCCCTTTTCAGAAAATGCTTCGGCCCCTGGTGGAGACCACTGCAAGCAGGGCAGTGAGGCCCAGGGGCCTCTGCTGTGGGCACTGCTGGCAGGCTTAGCTGGACAAATGGCCTGCTTCTCCGAGAAAAGGACGAAGGGAAACGAACAACGTCATGAATGGAAACGACTAGTGGCAAAATTATTTATTCGAGCACCTGCGAAAAATTCTCAGACGTTGTCCGCGCTGTTGGAATGAAGGACTCCTGACTTCTGTGAGAGACAAAGTCACAGGAAAGAGGAGGGAAAAGAAAACCTTCACCGAAGGAGACGCGAGTACCAGAGAGATGACAAACAGCTCCATGGCTGGCCACAGCTCCTCACGGAAGGCAGCGTGACAAAAGCAGAATGTGAATCTCCACGGAGTGCAGACACAGAGAAAAACCCAAATCAATGAAGCAGAAAACAAACAAGAGATAGACGCAGAATTCAGAGAACAGGGCCACAGAAATAAGAAAGACGGGAAAACAGAAAGTCCAGAAGAGATACAATGGGGAGAAATTGATTTTCTGTAAGGAGCTGCTAGAATGGAAAAAGCAGCAATTAAACAACGTTCAGCCCTGACATCCACCTGTAAGACACAACCTAATCTATCCCTGGTTTTCAAGTGAAACATTGAGTATTACGGGCAGCATGTAATTTACCCTTGGATCGTTAGGCAATCACCCTGCCAGAAAGAGGACAGACTCCGTGTGCACGTGTTGAAGGATGAAGCTGTCCTCTCAGACTTTTGTGAATAATGGCAAATTAAAACAATTTAGAAAGGGGGAAAAGAAGAAATGGATAAACTAGAAATCAAATCCTGGGGTGACAAAACCTACCACCTGGCAGTCTGTGACTGTAATCAAAGACACAAACAATGAAGATTCTCGCTGAATGCAAAGAAGAGCACAACGCTGTAGACCAAAATGGTTCCCCTCATCAGGTCCCAAACAAAGAAAGGAAGAGAGACTAACACGGCCAGGCACTGTGTTGCTTCCATGCAGAACAAAGAGTGAACCTACATATCTGGGGGTGATTGACATCCCCCAAGACCCATAATGTCGTGTGTGAATGCAGTGGACACAACTGCACCAAGGGCCCGTGAAGTCTGGTAGAAATAAAGGCCACGGTGTTCTCTGCCTGACTACCACCCAGTGCTGGGCGCCATTTGGAAGGCAGCTATGCTCACCACTATAGCACCAACACTGGGCGCCATTTTGGGTTGGGAGGCAGCTATGCTCACCACTATAGCACCAACACTGGGCGCCATTTTGGGTTGGGAGGCAGCTATGCTCACCACTATAGCACCAACAATGGGCGCCATTTGGGGTTGGGAGGCAGCTATGCTCACTATATCACCAACACTGGATGCCATTTTGGGTTGGGAGGCAGCAGTTCTCACCACTATACTGTCAATGCTGTGCACCATTTTGGGTTAGGAGGCAGCAGTTCTCACCAGTATACCACCAACACTGGGAGCCATTTTGGGTTGGGAGGCAGCTATGCTCACCACTATACCACCAACGCTGGGCGCCATTTTGAAGGACTTAGAGGCAACGATCTCTTCAAAGGAATGCAACAATGGCAGGGAGCCACACCTGAAGATGGGAAAGCAGATAGAGGGGGCAGCTGATCACCAAGGCACCTTCTGGTGTAGACATTTCTGTGAGTTGATGCTTCAAGTGAGTTTGAGTTGAGCTCAAGCAAAATGGAATCCTCCTGTGTGTGGTATGTTGTTCACATGGCTTCCTGGGCAAGGAGAAGAAGGTTTGCTTGCATGATTTGAGAAATAACATTTCGTTGTTTCTTTCATTCGCAATTCTGCGGCTTATGGAGTCACCTGGGCTATTGCGATCGTTCCTGTCACTTGGGAACTATCATTTTACAAACTTGGCAGTAGTTGAAAGATAATTCTCTGAAGCCGCTTCAAATTGCTCTGGGAGACCCTGCAGGGTTCTCGGATGCTCAGAACCCCTGAGTAAAAGCTCAGCCCAATAAAAACGAAGACAGGACTAGCCAAAATAAATAAATAAATATGTAAGACAGTTTCCTAGTTCGTGATGCTCTTGAATTAGTGATACAGTTGTCAACTGGACACTTTCTAAGCTTATTTCTGAATAATAGCACTTGTGAAGACTCACTAATGTCAATTATTTTTCATTATTAATACCCCACCACCAAGTTAAAAAGATGTGCTCTAGTCTTCTACTCTAGTTTCTCTCTCTCATCATAACACTCAGTTGCTTCATAACTAATGAATGATTTAAAACAATTTGGAAGTAGACATTGCTACCTAAATACCAGATACTAAACTTGATACGGGCTGATATTCTGTGATGTTCTCAGGTTGTTTATAAAATTTTGATTACTGGTAAATATTTGATACTTTTTGTAGGATCTACTTTCAAGTTCCAAGTCATTCACTGTGAATATCTAATTCTTGGTACTCCAATTTTGGAAAGGAGACTCGATTCAAGTTCAAAGGTACTGGTTATTTCAGTGTAGATATGCTCAGAAATGCTCTAAACAGTGCCAGATATTCACAAAAGTGTCATCCACTCCATTCTATCTAGGAGTTCTGCTCTGAGACAAAGAACATGGAATCCTCCTGAAAATAAGTTTCCCCTTGAAATATGGGAGCTAAAGTTCCATGTTTTTAGATGATACAGTTTATAAGGAATTTTCACACTCTCGTTTACACCTTACAAAGTCCAATGAGGTGGCTACTTTTAATCCCCTTAAGGTAGCTCAGAAAATTGAGGTGTGGCCAATTGGTGTGTCTTTCAAAATCTGAGTCTTCAAATTGTAGATCTAGAAATTCAAAATACCAGCAGGGGTCAGCCCATCTCACCCTGCTGAAGCTGTTCCCGAAGAAAGAATTTGAAGATCTGATCCAAGGTAAAGGATTCTCACCTTCTTCTCAGTGGTAGACTTGAGTGTGAACACCGAAGCTGATTGTGGAATTTAAAACATTTAGATGTGACTTGCGTTGCCAGTTGAACTTTCCAGAGCTGGCAAGAAGATACTAGCCAAGAGATTCTAGATGTTGAATGGGGCTTGGATAAATGCCTTTGCTCCGTCAGCAGGGGCTGGCGCAGGGCCTGAAATGAAGTAGGCATCGGTCACAGAGCTGGGCCCGAGTTTGTAGTTGGAACTACTTGTAGGATGCAGTCATGAATGTTATCTGCTTCCCTTCCCAATGGGAAGGATCCGCTTGATCCATTTGGCTTAGCGAGTGATTGATGGAACAAGGAAAAACCCAGTGGATGGACTGTTTTCACGTAATTCCCAAACTGACTTCTCATTTCCCCCTCAATCTGTCAGTCCAAGAGAACCACTTGTGTTTTGGGAATGAGAGCCCCTGGTCTCAGAACAAGGGCTTCATCCAACAACCCACCTCACTTTTCATCCCCAGTGTGGAAAAGAGGGTTCTGTTGTCCCTTTGATATTTTGATATGTTCAGTGCACAACAATTCACCCCGGCCTTAAAATCAGCACTGGAAGCGAAGAAAAATCCAGCCACACAAAATCTTTCTACATTTGCCATAAGCAAGGCGCAGAACCTCACACTGTGATGAAGTCCACGCAATCAATGGAATGCAGAGCTAAGAATTCAGCCACTAAGTGGCATAATTGCTATAATTAGTCAAATGGCGTGATTACAGTAAATAGATGCTGAGCTGCCACCGAAGCATGTAATTGCAGAGTAGAATGCTGTTATTATGATTCCTGATGATCTAATATGACGGGGAGATAGCCTCAGTGCCCATCACAATATTAAGATATTTTTCCCTTGAGAATTTTCTTCGTTCTTGATTGGGTTTTCTTTAATTCCCTGGGTTTCCATCTTACAGGAAATCATGGTGTTTTTTCAGCGAAGAGAAAAGTCGGTTTTATTTTAGGGGTTTGCCCTGGTGAGAAGGTGGCTAGAGAGACGTAAAGGATCTGAAGTTCAGCGGAAGTCGGTCCTTAGGAGGACCCGAGCTTAAATGTATGTGTGCCAGGCAATAACATGTACAGGCCCGTGTGGATGTGGTTTTGTGCGTACTCCATTTCTCAGGACTTGAGCTTTTACCTTAAGTCCACCCCTGAATGGCCCCCGAAGAGGAGACCACGATGGCATGAGCTCCATCTTCCGTCCGGCCCTCCCAGAAGGCCCTGGCGTCCGCATGGTTCTCAGGGCCCAAATTTCGTTCCGTCAAACTGGAGATGCAGGATGGGAGCTCTCTTCATTTCTTCTTAGATGGAAGTTTCTTATCATTTCATTTCCAATGCTTTTATTTCACGGGCTGTGGGAATTCTTAGGGTGATGTGAAGACACAGTGTTCCGGGCCTCGCGAACTCAGCTCAGAAATTGGTTTCTTTCCAGACGGTGATGGCCACCAGGCTCCAGGGCATTTGTGAAGCAAAAGTTCTGCCTGGGAGATGATGTGCCCAGCCCTCCCTGGGCTGGACTCTGCTCAAGAAAAACCACTAGCGCTGGCTTCACCCTCGGTACGTAAGGAGGTTCTAATTAATTTTTCTTATCGTTCCTTTTTAAATATATATTATAGTCATAAAATTTATTTTGTCTTCTTACATTGTTTTTCATTTGGTACAATATTTGCTTTCTCCTCTCAGGTGTAGTCCCAATAAATCTCCCAGCACCACGCACCTGTGAACCATCATTATAGTCCCCTGAACTCTCCCGGATCCTGTTCTGATTCCTCTCCTTCCTCCTCCCCTGCTGGGTGCCTCAGACCTAAATGCCCCAAAACAGATGAACGAATCAAGAAGCTGTGGTCCTTATACACAGTGGAATACTACGCAGCCGTCAAAAAGATAGACTCATGCCATTTGCAGCAACACCAATGGAGCTGGAAGGGATGATGCTCCGTGAAGTAAGTCAGAAGGAGAAAGATAAATATCAGATGGTCTCACTTAGAGGAAAATACGGGGAAAGATAACAAAGGATCAGGAAAAAAGACAAACTTGCAGGTTCTAATTAACTTTTAAGAGCATAGTTTCATTATCCATAAAATAGTGCAACTGCGACACCTACTCACACAGCTCCATCGTGATTCCTCCTCACCCCAAATTCGACCCTGCTGTCTTGTTCTCAGTCCTAGAAGAAGCATCTGCAGAACACACTTCTCATGAATCGTTCCTTCCCTAGAATCCGCGTCTCTGTTCCCTTCCCAGGTCACTCTCTGCAGTCGCTAACCCATCAAGACTGTTGACGGTAAGACATGACATCTAGACGGGTGGGACAAGGGTTCCTGAACAGGGACAGACGTCCCTTGGCTTTGCAACCATGTGGCTGCTTCGCGAGGTCTCAGCTTGCCCTGCGTGCCCACGGAGCATCCAGGATGTCTACCTGAACGGGGACGGCGTACCCTGGCATTTGTTAGCTAGCACACAGGCTGGCCTGCAGTGTGTGGTGTGCACCCCGCTCCCTCAGAGGAATCTGGGAAGCAGAAGAGAACCCGGGACACTGCTCCTGTCTGCCCTATAGAATTCCCCTAGTCCAGGGTAACTGTTTCCTTAAAGAAACGAGGCTCAGTACTGACCGATATTGAAGAGCCCCACATGGCTTACTGCTGACCCACTTCCAGAG
The DNA here is from genome assembly GCA_004024925.1 of Scalopus aquaticus. Lineage (NCBI taxonomy): Eukaryota > Metazoa > Chordata > Mammalia > Eulipotyphla > Talpidae > Scalopus > Scalopus aquaticus. The sequence continues at coordinate 41,572 of PVIJ01006991.1, read as the reverse complement.
GCAGAGTAGAGTGGAACTTTCTGTGACAATGGAAATTCTGTGTCCCCTGCCTACCCCTGTGGCCGGTAGCCGCAGGTGGCTATTAAGTTCTTAAAATTCCAGCTTAATTAATTTCTATTGCTATTTCAGTAGCCCCGAAGTGGCCCCTGCAGGGGACAGTGTAGACATCATTTCCCAGTGTAGACTGCTCAAAACCACCCTCCATCACAGCGCTGTGTATAACATCCAGTTACATTTACATACAGAGTTGCAGCTGAGCCTCTGAGCAAATATGCAGCTCGAAGCATCACAGAAGTTCAATAAATATTAATGATGATCAGTCGATTGAATCATTACAGATAATGAAACAGCACGACAAAAGACGAGACCTAATTAGAACCAGCGTCGCTTTTGTTGACGAAGATTTTCTGCCGAACAGAAGCCATCATGCAACTAGTCGAGGTTTTCGTGATCTTAAATTATTTTAATGGATTTCACACTTTGGATATCTATCTGCAGTTAATTCAAGCTCTCCCCAGCTGACATTCCCCTGCCATGAATATTGATGGTTTTACCATAGTGCGAATTTGCAAGTGTCATTTTTTTTTTGTCTCGTACCTTGAAGACGCTGATTTTGGCGTGCGTTGTTTATTGCTTCATTTCACCCAAACTCTACAGGAAGGGGGCGAGACTATTGGGTTCTAATGTTCTCTGTGAGAAAGAAATGAAGCAGAATACAAAGCCACGCAAGAATGAAGAATCCTACCATGCTAGAAAGTAAACAAGCTCAAGCATTGAGAACTCAATTAGTATTCACAAGAGACCGCTTCCTTGCATCCCCCACTTACTTCTTCAACAAAAATCGCTCCTGACGTAGCAGCTTCAAGAGGGCAGAGGAGCAGACTCAGGTTCTGCTATCAGGGAGCTGACAGCCCACGCAGATGACAAACACTCATTCAGGGACAGAAGAAACCAAGACCTCTTCCCAGCTGAGCTCTGGAAAGTCCAGTGCACAGTGAGGGCAGGGGGCAAGGGACCCAGGCCAGCCAGGGAGAGTGACTCCTGAGCAGACGTCTCAAAACGAGAGCTGATTCCCCCAGACAGCACCGGAGCAGGTGAGCACGAGGGAGCCCGTCAGGTCACTGTCAGGGGGCGGGTAAGGTGAGGAGGAGACACGGCAGGAGGGGACTGTACAGTCAGGATTCTTGTTCCTCGGCCAAGAGCAGGCGGGAGGCCGGCAGTGGGAATACCAAGGACAGAGTGGACAGTGCTGGTGTTGCAGGATTCACACCGAATTCCGCAAGGAACTCCCCATCTGCAGTGGGACACGGTGGAAGGAGGGCCACACGCCATGGCGAAGGCAGCTCCTAGGCTTCTGCCTGTGCTCTGGAGAGAAATAAGCATGCCTGGCACAGGACCCATCTGAGATGGAAAGACATGAGTGTGGATGGAATACTACTCGGCGATGAAAAAGGCCAACTCTTGCCATTTGTGACGACACGGCTGGAGCTGGATGCTGAGTGAAGTAAGCGGAAGGAGAAAGACAAATGCCAGTGGTGGCCCTGGAGAAACTAAGCAAAGGACCAGATAAAACCAAACTACAACAAACCTGAAAATCTGCAGAATTGAGGCCATCAGAAGGGGGTGCCAGCAAGGTCAGATGAGGATCGGGGTGCTTGAGTGGTGGGTGTGGTCCCTACATCTGAAGAGCAGCATTTTGCACCCCTAAATCACATACAGTGTGTGAGCTGAAGTGACTAACACAATGAAAAATTCAGTCGAAAACTACGAGAGTCCCAGAGAAACAGTGAGCAGGGAGCTGGCAGAGCTTGGGGAGGTGGAAGGGGGAGTTGGGCAGGTCCAGGATGCCCCCGGGCTCTGTGTTGGGGAACTGGGGGCTGGAGAAGAGGCTTGGGGTGATCCAGGGACCCACAGGTCTGCAGAGAACCAGGCACAGGACCCAACTAGCTCACTTGTAAGCAACACGTGTAAGTCATCTTCCCAGGGAAACAAAGACCTCCAAGAAAAGGAAGCTGCTTTG
>PVIJ01006991.1:0-33695 GCA_004024925.1 Scalopus aquaticus | reverse complement strand
ATGATGATGGTGGTGGTGATGGTGGTGTTGATGACGGTGGTGGTGGTGGTGATGATGGTGGTGGTGGTGGTGGTGATGGTGGTGATGATGGTGGTGGTGATGGTGGTGGTGATGGTGGTGGTGATGATGGTGATGATCAAGGTGATGATAATGATGATGTGATGATGATGGCGGCGGTGGTGGTGATGGTGGTGGTGGTGGTGATGGTGATGATCAAGGTGATGAATATGATGTGACGATGGTGGTGGTGGTGATGATCAAGGTGATGATAATGATGTGATGACGGTGATGATAATTTGGTTGATGATGATGGTAGTGGTACCTCTAGTCTCCTCCTTCAATCTTCCCAACTACCCTACAAGAATGTATCCTTATTTCCATTCTAAAACCATGGACCTCTGGGTGCATCCTTACTCAATTTTGCATGAGCAATGTGGTGGATCAGGTTTGCAAGCATGCCACCCCCTCCCTGCCTTTCCATGCCTCTGGGAGACCAGGACACGCCCCGTCAGGAGTAGTTCTTGCTCAGAAACCCTGGTCCTTGGGAGCCATTTACCTAAGTGCTGACCACAAGCAGCTAGAGTAACATCCCCCTTTCATTTTCCATCTGAAAGTTCTTTCACCCAAAGAGTTTACTTAAAAGGGTGTTGAAATGAACAGACACTCCAGAGTGTTTTCTATAGATTCCACAGATGATGAGAAGCCTGGTCCTGTGAGAGACATGCCCCACCCATCCGCAAGGATTTTTCTTTCTGACTGTGGGCTTACGGCGAATCGCAGTACATCACCCTTCGATCTAATGGCATCTGCGGGTGAAAATTGGCACAAAAGAGGCAATGGAGAGGGCAGAGATAACGGCATGCAATGTTGCCATGAGACTGGCTTATGTCTGCCGCACTGTCTCCAAAACCCCACACCAAAGGCTTTCTTGATCCTCTCCTGCATCAAGAATACAATCTGCCTTGGCTACATCGTCTGCTCCTAATTCATGTTCTCTGTTTGGTCTGGGAAACCACAGGCGATGCCCCGGGCATCACAGCCAGAGATTTCACTAGGTCTATTCATTTGTTAAGATCAACACTGCCCCGACATCTGCCAAGCCGTGAGGGAGAGGGGCGGGAAAGGCTCACACAGCCACACCATGGCTGAGCATCAGAGCCGCGGCAATGGGGGGCTCGCAAGGATTTCAGAGCGGAACCTGTTTTACTAGGGTTCCCGTGGGGACAGATCTGAAGGCCAGAGTTCAACCGCAAGTAATCTGTTTGCAGGTGCTTGGACTAGCTGGCTGTGATGGACTCCTGTCCACTCTGATTTTCTCTGTTCTCAGATACCCCTCTCTGGGCTGTAACCCTCAGGCACCAGCCAACATCTCCAGGATACAAATAGCCCAGGAGAGGAATTGCTGGGGCGTGGAGTGAGGGCATTTACCGCTTCCCTCGATATCTGCAAACTGCTCACAAGCACTGCCTTGCCAACGCAGTATTGTCAGATTCTGAAGTTTTGCCATTGTGACGAATGTGAGGCTGGATCTTATTTTTAATCTCAATTTGCATTTTCCCCAATATTACTGATCTGTAGCATCTTTTCAAGTTGTTATTGCCATGCCACATAATAGCTGCTGGTGCTCATTTAGATACTTGGTAAATTTCCATTCAAATCTGTATTCATTTTTGCTTTGATCTCTTTGCCTTTTTTCCTTTGATCTCTTTGTCAATAGACTTGTTGTGTTTTTATATTCTGCACAATAATCCCAGATAGATATATAGACAGGTAGGTAGGTAGGTAGGTAGGTAGGTAGGTAGACAGATAATTGGATGGATGGATGATGGATATATGCAGATATAAGTTACAGTGATTTATGTTTTGAAAAAAATTTAGATTTTGATAAAAAAGGATGATTATCAATCTTTACGAAGTACTTTGTACATGGCTTTAAAAATTCATACCCTAAATTTATAAAGATAAGCATTTTCATCCAAATGTTTTCAAAGGTCTGTTTTTCATCTTTCGGTCTGAGTTTTCTCCATCTCTGCTACAAGATAAAGATCTAAGTTTTCATTCTTCTGTACGGAAAGCCAGTTGTCCCAACTCTATTTACTAAATGCAGATAGATGAAAGAGCATATGTTTTGGGTCAGTTTCTGGATTCCTCATTTATTTATTTTTTTTTACAGCACCAGGCAAAGATCTTGGTTTTGCATTATGAAACCCTCACTGTGTTTTTACTTTTCAGAGTTTTTAGGCTCACTCTGGCTATAGAAGGAAGTCTGCTATGATTCAGACATTTCAATGTGTTCACTGAATACCAAACACGCAAATCAAAACGCATTAGGATTCTCATTGGATGCTCTTGCACTTATCTCTTTCTGGAGAATCAACGCCGTTATTCTGAAGTCGATCCCTCCAGCTAACTATGTCGTTCCATTTATTGGGCCTCTCTGCACTGTGTAACACGACTTGGTCATTTTTCTCTATACAGAAATTGTCTCTCTCGCGTGAGGAGTACTACCAGGTAATTGATAGGCGGCCGTTGTCATAGAGAATGGGATGTTTTTCCTTTTACGTTCACTAATTTGATCAGTGCTGGTTTCGTAGAACACAAGTGCCTTCAGCGTGTTGAGTGAATGAGTAAGAGAGTGCTCAGGCAACTTCCGGGGAGCACGGAAACCCTCACGTGTAGCTGTGGGTTTTATTTAAGATCCTCTTTAGAGGTGCTGAACTTGTAAGGGCTGAGTCTTCTTGTACACACTGTACCACATATCCCAGAGTTTAAAACACTTAAGTGCTGAATTCCAGCAGAGCGGATGAAAGGGAGAAACTGACCTCAGTTGGGGCAGGCTCCCGAGACAAATAAATCTGATAGAAGTTGGACTGAAAAGAGCAGTGAAATGCAGGCATCCATTCAAGGGGCTTCAGAATAAATATTTAAAGATTTCCCCCAGTTTTGGGGCCAATTAAAACCTAACTGTACAGATTCTAGACCCAAAAAGCTACTACGAGGCTTTGGACTCCTACATGTTAGACACTGTAGGCAGACATATGTTCATAGTGACTATGTACTTCTACGTTATCGTAAACCACTTTAAAGGACGTGTAGCTGTGTCTTTACGTGAACTATAAAACACGCCACTGTATGAGCACTGATCGTGTGTGAAGCCCAGGACCCAGGTGTGAATTCTGTGTTCTGGCTAGAGGTGTGTCAGAAGGCGCCCGGGAGAGCGTGTACAGCGGGAGGTGCATGAGTGGCGCACGCACGATGACCTGCGTGTACAAACGAATGTGCATGACAAGGGACACTCGTGGGATTTGGTGCTTGCAGACAAGCCCGTAGGGAGGGCCGGGCGGCCCCCGCGCCTTCGGGAGGACTTGGGGGGGGGGAAGGACTCCGGCACTCGCCAAACACGGCAGGAGCCCAGAGGTGGAGGGGCCACGGAGGGAGGGCAGGGGCTGACGAAGTAGGAGGTGGGTCCGCTCTGTCAGCTCCTCTCTGCTGGGCGTTTGCTTTAGTTCACGGGCCTGGGCCCGACTCCGGGAATGGTCAGTGACCCCGGGATGAACGGGGCTTCTCTGGGGAGCTCACCCCCGGGGTCAGTCTCTGAGTAAGCGCTCTCCTCCTTCGGCTCTCGTTGTTCTGTTTATCTTGCAGGAGGAGAGCGCCCATGATTGCTGTTTCCCAGGAAACTCAAGAACCCCAAATCGGTGCTTTTCCTCTGATGAGCTAGAAGAATGAAGTTTGGGGGTCTCCTCCAGTGCAAGTTTATGTGTAAATATCTCGTGCTTATTCTCAAAATGAAGAGGAGGCCACCCCTCCTTTTACATCTGACCTGTGGTATCTCCCCTGTCTGTTCTTGATGCCCCAGGCCCCTAAGTGCAGGATGAAAGTCCCCGGTCTGCTCCGTTATTCTGTAGAACCCACCACCATATAAATTCTGCATATGCACGTTATAAAATGTCGACCTCTCCTGCTCCCCTGTGTGATGGTAACTTGTCCAGCCTCAGAAGAACCCAGATGAGTAGGGAAGTGCCCCCTGCACTAGGACACTGCTGCTAAGACTGTCTGGTGCAATTTTCTTGACAATAGCAAGAGATGGGGATCCCTGCAGACCATCTTAAAAGCAGCGTACTGTGTGCTGTGTGTGCACACCTGTGTCTCTGTGTCCCCAGGCACTACAAAGTGAGCCTGGACACCCCAAATGCCACCTCAGTTCTTTGTAACTGGGACATTTTGGTATAGCCACATACAAAAGACACTTACTTGGTAGTTTAAAGCTGAGGCAGCAAATCCTAAAGTATCGAAAGGTCAATGCTATCTTTGACACAGGTTCCAAGGAACTGCAGAATCATCCAGAAAACCTCCATTTGAGGGCCTCCCTCAAATGAGGTGCAAAGGGTGCACCTTTGGCCCTTTGGTGGTGCAAAGGGTTAAGTCTCAGCCTATGAAGCTATTAGCAGCCACAGCAGCACGAGTTTGATCGCTGGCCAGGAAGCTTCCCACAGGGCGCAGCAGACCTCTCCTGTCTCCCGCTGCTCCCCTCAGCAGTGAATTTCAGTGGATCCACCTGTTCTGCTCCCCACTCTGTCTCTGGGGAGTCCTCTCACCTCCATACCTCTGGCCTGCGCCCCAGCTCTTGTATGCATAAATAAATAAATCTTAAAAAAAATAATAAATCAATTTGACCTAACCAGGACAGTACCTCTCAGGGCACACCCTGAAAAAAAGGAAAAAGATGAGCCTCCCAGCGGAAAACAGCCATCTGTGCCTCCCAACAGCTTGCATCGTCCCGGCCTCCATCACTAACACTCGGCAGATGAAAACAAACACGGTTCCTGAGAAGCAGAGGAACAGCCACCGTCTTGATGGCGCAGCCACTGCTGCAGCCAAACCTGACACAAACATCTTAATAGCTCTGAGAGAATCACCAGGAGCCAGCTTCACATTAATAGAAAAAATGTTAATGAGGAGAAAATGTGGGTGATTAATAAACGTGATGGAAATGAAATGACCTTTCCTTATTCACTGGGTAATTAAAGTAACGAACGCAGACCCAGCTGTGATAAGAAATGTCACAGACTGAACCAAAATACAATTCGCCATCATCTTTGGGAGAATGACAGCACTCACTTCACCCTGCAGAGGAAGGAGTGCTTTCAACATTTGCTTTTTACGAAAAATTGGGTTTTTCCTGACTGTTTGGATATGGATATTTGTTCGGGGGCAGCTGCGGCAGTATAAAAACACAGGGCTGAAAAATACACCCCCCGTGAACCAGAAAGGCACATGTAAGACCTCAAAGAGCCTTGAGTTCCAATGAGATGTCCCCATTGCGTACAGAATGATCAGAAATCGGTGGCTCAGAGACACAGCTCACGCCATTTCCTCCAATGTTAGTCTCGGGGAAAGAGGCCTGAGGAACTCAAAGCAAAGTACCAACTCCAAGCACCATCTCCCACTTTTGAGAAGGGAACTTGTAAGAGCCTGTTCCAGGCAAAGCTGTGGATCCAAGCCCACACCCTGTTCACTGCCTTCGGGGGCGCAGCCGACGGCCTCGGCCCTTCGATGCGTGGACCTGCGTCTCCGGTCTCTTCCCAGAAAACCTGCGGATGCCTGCTACTACCTGGGTGCAAAGGGAGTCACTGCATCCCCCTGAGTTCTTTTAGGCTGGCAAATCATCACACAACATCAGACAGAGGGTAAGAGAAAAAGCCAAGGAGTCTGATCACCACACGTCCATCTCCTGTGCACATGGGAGACCCGGGGACTCAGCCACGGGGTTTCGGCTACGTCGTAAACAGCTCAGCTCAGACAGAAGCACTTGGGGTGGACCGGGGCGAATGCAAAGGAAGGCCAGCTGGGGAGCTGACCAGGGCAGGCAGGGCAAAGGTGGGCAGTGTAAGCTCTGCCTTCTCCTCCGAAAAGACACACAGGGGGCATAAAGCCCTCCTTGGAGGAGGCCCTGACAGGAGTTGACACAGAAGCGACTTTTTCAAGAGCAACTTCCTCCCCGTCATGAAATCAGCCTCTTGCCAAAAAGACATATTCTGGGGTGGCAGAGTTTTGATCCCTCACCTACAGAAAAACTCCAAATACATCGGAATTTGGAGCTAACAGAGAGACCCCACAACTGTACAGACCTTCAATATCTAGGGAAAGTAACTTGAACGGAGTTTACCCATGTATGGAATGGGGGAGAAGAAAGGAAAAAGAAGGAAGACGGGAAAAGACAAGAAGGGGAGGAGGAGGAAGAGGAGGAAGAGAGGAAGAGAAACCACTTCCCAATTGGGTTGCAGTGGGAATAAAACAGATTAATAAAACAGATTAAGAAATTTAAAATATATGTTAGATGCCAAGTACTAAGTTCTGTATTAGGGCCGGCAACTGTTCTGATCTATTTGGGCCACAGCAGCCCCTGGATCATCAAAACGAGGCTAAAAGAACAAAAGCCACACTGACATCATTAGCATTGCCTTAGGGATGAGAAAAAGTGCCCTGAGCTTCCTAGCAGCCAAGGCAAAATGAAACATACTCAAAGCTCTCTGTCCCAGCACCACAGAGGACGACTTGCCCTTCGAACTGGCCGAATCGACGGGAATTCGTAGCGTGAGCTTTCTGCCAGTTAAATGACTCAGTGGGCAGAGGCGTCCGTGAGAGGTTGGCCAAACAAAGTCACGGACACACTGTTGTCTCACATCTTGTTACTATACCAGTGGGGCTTCCCTCATCGCGATGCCAGCCTGCTGCGAACTTCCCATCACAGTGGACCGAGGGCCCCCACACAGCTCCTGGACAGTGCCTCACAGATCTAACCAGCAGCCAGGCAGAGCAGACCATGTCTCGGAGCAGAAGGGAAGGATTAAAACCAAACAGCAGAACAAGCTATTCGCTTTCCTGGAGACGGTCTCCTGGCGGGGGGCTCCTTCCCGCACGGGAAGTCACACATGCACCGTCGCTCATCTGAAAGCCAGTCACGTGCTTCGGCGGCAGCTTGTGTAGGGTTCGTGCCGTGGGTTCAAGGCACATTTGTTGAAAGTCAGGTGCATGGCGTGGAGACGAAGGCTTCATTTTCACCCTCGGGGAACACAAAGCCCAGCAGTGAGAACTAGACAAGAAATGGAAACCATCTCCTGGGGGTGGGTGGGATCTCCAGCCGCGTCAGTCCAGCACGATTCGGCCAGCAGGTGGGCGGGCGAGTGTTTGTCTGATTTTCGTTGTGTTTGTCGGCTATTCATTGAAAAGGGCCACAGCCTCTGGGAAGAACAATAGATTGCTGCAGAGGGGGCCGTGGCTCTTGGGTCAGCCACAGGGCCCTGGCCCTCTCCTCGGGGCCACCGGCTGCCGATGTCCACTCTTCCGCGCTGAGGACACTTGACCTTCCTCAACCCTGAAGAGAGTGGACCGGTTCTCTCTCCCTGGGGACTCTGAATTCGCGCTCTGAAGCTGGGGGGCTAGAGAAGACGCACCTGCTTACTCCCACGAAATCCAGAGATGCTGTCGTGGAGCCGTCGTGGTGCTCAGGAAGAGACGGAGACCACGTCCCCCTGCGTCCCCAGATGGTCGACTTGCTGCAGGGGACGCAGATGGCCTGGCACGCGGGCCACCCCAGCCGGGGTCTGCGCACCCCCTGGGCGGGCAAGCCTGAGCAGACACTACGCCGGAGAGTCAGCAGGAGAGAGGGGCGTCTCAGGAGATGGGGCCACACCCAGCTCTGCCCTCGCATTTCCAGGCGGCTGCTGTGGGTCAGAACTCCAGCGGGGGCTTCCTCCTCGGACGACGTGAGCCAAGGATGAGAGTCTTATGTTTCCCCAGAACCTCTGTGATTTCTGCAGGTGGTGGGAGGGTTAACAGGTCAGCCAGGGGGGCCCGGGACCCCGAAACCTGCACTCTATAGGGTGCATTTGGTGTGTGTCTGTGTGTTTACTTGTTTCCTTGCCTGTCCTAGGACTGCCCTCAAATAGCCAAAGGGCAGGAAAGAAAAACTTGGAGATTTTTTTCCAGGGAGTTGATGGTTCAGGAAATGCTGAGCACAGACACTTAGATCTCAACAAAAACTTGCTGGGACATAGTGAGCTCAGCGCTTTGATCGAAGAATGAGCTCACCTGTTGGGGTCCTGACCTGTTTATCTCTCTGTACGTCAAGCTGTGAAGTTCGCAGCTGACACATCATTGGCTTTGGAATCTCTGGCGGCCCCAGAGTCTCTTGGCCACATTGAAAGCAGGAAGGAGGGTCACCCCGGCAGAAATATTGCCAAGGGCACCCTCAGGTAGAGGCGGAGGCTGATTTCCCAGCCCCTCTAGACGGTCTTCTGAAAAGAAATTACCGTTTCATTTTTGCTCATTTCACTGGGGCTCTTCTCCCTCTTCCCTTTAGGAAATTTTTGGTACTTTTCCATTTTTATCTGTCTGCCTTTTGTTCCGCCCTTCTATTGAGATGCTCGATGTTTTTTCTTCCCCATCTTCTGCAATCTGGGCACTGCAGTCCCTGGTATTTTTATCCTTCTTTTCATAGTCCTCCCTCCTCCTGCCTTGTCTTTGTCTTCCGAGACCCTTTGTCTTTCTGTTATACTTGACGCCTTGTCGGAGGGACTGTAGTTCTTCAAGCCCTGGGGCCACGTCCATGCCGTTGCGGAGTGACCGGCAGGGCAGGGCTGGGATTCCGGGAGCAGTGGCCTGAATGATGAATGTGTCTGTGATAAACACAGAAAGGGCACGCTGATTGGAGCAAAAGGGATGGAACAGCTGCAAGAAGTACAGTCGGGGTAAATCAGGCACAGACTGGGAATGAAAAAAAGGGGAAAAATCATCCCTGCCAATCCATGCCGTGATCTAATTTTAAGCACTCAGTATTCACGCAATAAATTGCATGATATCCGAAATCAATTGGAGCCTCTAATTTTGACTTGTACAAAGTCTCCTTCCAAAGTGTGAATTTCCATGGCATCACTAGTCAATACTGAATTCACTGCTTTCCGAGTAAATTATTCTGCCCATCAAGAGCAGATCCACCTCCTTCCAAATACATGGATGGCCAAGCAGATGGGAGATGGAGCTGGGCCGAGCTCAGGGGTTGGTGCAAACCCTCCATTCAAAAGTGTGCTGGTTAAAATCTCAGGTGTCATGATTCACCGGGCCAAACCGAACTCTCAGTGTCTCTGAGTGAGATGTACATTTTGGAGGACTCAGGGACGCAGTGTCTTCCATGGTGTTGGTGGGCCAGGTGTAATCAGTTGAAGACTTCATCAACCAAAAAGGCTGAACCTCCTCGAGGCAGACACACTTTGCCCTGCCCGACAGCCTTCGAAGCGGAACATGGCTTTTTGTCCTGCTTTCCTGAAACATCGGCTCTTCCTGGCTCTCCGGCTTTTGATCTATGTGATTACGCGCTGGCTCTCCTGGTGTGCACGGAGTTGTCTGTGGATTCAATTCTGCACTAGTCAGTTTCTCATAAGACTTTTTTGTTTCTGGACATGGACATGTCCTGGTGGGTCAGTTCCTCTGGAAAATGCTGACCAACACGCAATGACCGTAGAGTCATTTATCAGCATTGTCCTCCCCAATGAGAGGCGAATAAGGGCCAGAGGCCAGAATCCAACAAAAGCTCATTGTTCACCATTCTTTCAGGCTACGGGTTCTCAGGAGTTTGAGGACACCCCTACCTTCGTTTATGATGTTGGGCCAAACTGAATCCCATTCTTTAGCTTTCCTATGAATTTACCTTCCTCAAATTCACAGGAGCACTGTCCCAAAACCCATATAAAAAGCTCAGTTTACCAAGGACAGAAGTTCCCCTGCAAAAAGGTCTGCTTGCTAAGGAGACTGACAATTTGCATGTCACTCACTCTTGGCACCAAGAGACAACTCAATGTCAAAGATTCAGAACTTCAGATCATTTCACAGCCAGTGTGGTCTGGCTTGGGAGTCAGAATAGAAGGGCTTGATGTGTGCTGGGGGGACTTTTTTTGTTTTGTTTTGTTTTTTGAGACTTTTAACCATTTATTCTCCACCAAACAAGGGAGCTGATTTTTTAAAATCTCTATTAAAGGTATGTTCCATACAGAGACAATTAAGCCAGAAAGGGACTAAATCTAAAATATGCACATTTTTCTGAAAGTTGGATATAATTTTTACTTGCAAAAGAACACTCAAACCTTAAGTGGAAAGCCTTCAATGTGAAGATCTCAGCTCTTTCAGAATTGCAATTTTAATTGCGAAGATGAATGTTGAGGCTGATTTAGCACTAAAATCATAATTGACGATAAATTTGCTCTTGTTTTCATAACCATTCCTGCTATGCTGAATAAAGTTAGGAATTGAAGTAAAGTTTCTCCATAAGAGTTTGTTCTGAGGGGCTTCCCTGGTGGCACAGCAGATAAGCACTTCGCTGTGGAGCTGTGGAGCTGTCGGCAGTGGGACGCGAGTTCGACGCCCGGCCGGGGAGAATCCCACATGGTGGGGCAGAGCTCTCCTGCCTCGCCCGCTGCTCCCTCAGCAGTGTACTTCTGATCTGCCTGTTCTGCTCCCCACTCTGTCTCTGGTGAACCCTCTCGCCGCCCCATGTCTCTGGCCTGCACCCCAGCTTCTATGCATAAATAAATAAATCTTTAAAAAAAAAGTTTGTTCTGGGGGGACTTGTCCTTCTCCTCCAAAAGAAGCTGGGGTCTTGACCCTTCCCCAGCCCCCCAATACTTAGGAATGTGACCTTTTTTGGAAATACAGTCTTTCATATGAAAGCCATGATGAAGTGATTAGACCTGCAATTAGTGATTAGTCATAAGAGGAAGTGATTAGAGAGAACTGGCATCCTGCGTGCTGGCGTCCTCATGAAAAGGTGAGTTGGACATAGACATCCAGAGAAGCAGATGATGTGAAGATCTAGGGGTGCAGGTGGCACCCTAACAAACCAGGAAAAGGCATGAAATGGATGTCCCCCAACAGCCCTGAGAAGTCAAGCCTGCTGACACCTCAATCTTGGACTTGTGCACCCAGAACTCAATGACCACAAATTTCCATTCTTTCAGTCATTGTTCGTGATACTTACTCAGGGAAGTGACTGAACCCAACATTTGCCATGCTCTGCATAGTGAGACCATCAACATTTCTTTAGATCAGAATAACTTAGAGCCAGAGGCCACCCCACCTCATGGAGAATAGTTATTCTTACACCACTGACTCACTGTTCCTACCTATGTAAACTGAAATCTGTCAGGCTGCCTCTTGGTTCAAATTCTCATCTGATTGTCACACAAACTCTTTGTCACTGAGACTATATTCTGGCTAACACACGTGTGTTACTAAACAAATACGCATCACCTGTGTGCCAGATGGAGGGACCTGATCCTTTCAAACCTACTGCAATCAACACTCTCCTTGAATTTCAAATTTAAATTCTTTACATGAGATGAAATGGGCTTCAAAGATCTCAGGTTTCAAAGTCCAGGAAAACAATCAGTATTGAAAAATAAGACAGCACTTGGTACAAGTTACTGTGTTTCTTCTGACTCTTTAGAATATTTATCAAATATTTGCCTATTCAATTTAGATAGAATTTAATCAAACGAATGGCTGCTTTCAGTATTACTGGAATACTGGCTTAGGCAGTTAGATTTTTAGTGATGGTGTAAACACTTTCAAGTCACTGGACTAACTCGTTCAGGGAGTCAACATTGGACTCCTGCTTTCTGCATTTATTTTATAATTTCAAGATGTGTCTCACTCTTTTTGACTTCCCTCCCTCCCCTGTCGAAGCCTGCTCTCAAGGACTATCTTGGTAACCCTTCACACTATAGTATGAAACCATTTAAGTCAACATGTTAACTCACTCAGGATCAACCAATGCCTGTTTTTGTAAATAAAGCTTTACCATAAACCAACCAAGAGGCATTTACATAGGCCTACCTCAGCCAAGTTCTGTGGTTACAACAGAGTCTTGTAATCATGTGACGCTGAGTACATTTACTGGCAGGGCCAGGTCGACTCTTGTTTTAAGGTTTCTCTCTTGTGAAAAGCAAGTGGCACAATCCCAGTTTAATGTTTACATTATGTTTGAAGGCTTCAGAACAGAGGAGAGTAAACAGTAGGTTGTCTGGGATTAAACAGCTGCAGATTTCACACCAAATAAACCACAGGCCATTTGATCTTTGAGTCCAATTCACACAAGGTAAAACAAGAGGCACCATTTGAAGAACATCACATGGATGTGAGGTGCTTTAAATCACCATCTATTTACGTGTAGGTAGCACTCCCTCTATCTTGGGGCTGGTTTACTCCTGACCTCTGAGCTGCAAATTTCAGGGTCTGCAAGTGGTCAGCCGATTCTCAAACCTGGAAGGGGTAGAGATGTGTTTTACGAACTAAATAGGAACTAGAGTCTCCTTTTCCAAGTTACTTTGACTGGTTAGCCCGGCCACCAGGTGTCCCTTCCCTGAGTCATACCCCTAAACTGCTACTGTTTGCTAAGGAACAGTCTGGACGCGGCACCACTCAATCCAGACCGACAAATGACGTGTTCTGAACAGAGATGGATCCATCTCAGGTCTCCAATGAGTCCTCGTCTGTCCCAGCTCCAGAAGCTGCCTCTGCCTTGAGGATGACAAAAACACACAGCTGTTACATAACCAAACACAACGCTACTGGTGTCTTTCACACTCCTATTACTGCTCTTGATCATCTGCCATCAGACGAGTCTGTCTGAGTCACCACTGGCCACTACTGAGTGTCCCCATTTTCCTGCTAATTAGCAGCACGACTACAAAAGGAAACAAATCAAAAGGAAGTCAACCAACAGTGTCTCCATGACATTTCTGGAGAAATGTCAGAGGCTTTGCGTTTTTAAGGGCACATCCCCAACCACTCTCTCACAACGGTGTGAGATTCGGGGCATGGAGCACCCCCATGGACAGCGTAAAATCACCTGGAAGGAACAGGAACTTGTGGTGTGGTCCTGAGGACCCCCGGGCTTGCCTCCTCTCGTAAACTGGACATTTTAAAACACATGCACCAAACACACGCAAAAGGTCTGGATAAATACACGGAATAGCTCTGTCTGGGATGCCACAGTTGACTCCAATTTGTTCATCAGTCAACAAACATTTACTGCACACCCAACACTGTTTCAAGTTCTCCAGCAGAGTTGCCAACAGCATCATGAAGTATCTCTGACCAAAAGCAACTTGTGTTCATCTCAGCTTGTTTCTCTAATGCGGAGAACCATGATGAAGAGAAAGCTTAAGGATGGAATTAGCAACCTCAGATAAATTTGCTCAAGTCTTTATCTTTTTTACAGCTATCGCAGAACCCTTGGCCTGTTAACTGTGCGATCAGCACATCTCTTCTTTTTTCCTAATAACATTTTAACGGTGTCTCCGGTTTGGTCGAAGGAGGGCAAAAATCATAATTTGCAGCCGAATGTCCTCTGACTCCCTGCCGTGCTTGGAAAGAAGAAAGTGAGACACTCCTGTGAAAAGGTGTCGGAGACCATATTCCATCGCTCCCTCTCCTGGGAATCTCACCCAAAACAACAAAATGTGAGTAAGGAAAAACTTCAAATATTATCAACGAAACTCCCACCAACCACCCACGGCGGAGCAGACCTGAGCAGGCTGGGCACTGTGGCACGTGGACTCCAGGGGGGTGCTGGTCTCCCCAAATTAATGGCCGATGCCCTGAAACATGCACTGCAAAGCTCTCGGATCAGAGGTCTGAGGTCCAAGTTTGGGGGTGGGGATGGGAAGAAGGAAGTGCGCTCTGAGCAGGGGATCTCAACGCAGGGCTAGGACTGTGGCTAGGACCAGGGACAGGCTTTGGCTGACACAACGGGGAGGTGCTGCCGGCCCCTCGAGGCCACTAACCAGCCTCGCTGGGACACCGCCCCACTCAGAGAGACCAGAGAGACGTGGGGGGGGCAGCTGTGGAGTGTTTTGCTTGTAATTTGTGCTTTTCTGCATTGTTTCATTGCTTTCGTAATGCACACAGATCCTTTTAGGGCCCCAAATGCCATTGTTACTATTATTTTGAAGTAATAATTATTGGCGGAATTGAGCAAAGGCAACCTAGACGGGGCCAGTCCACGGAAACCTAATGTGTCAAGCCTCTTGTCCCTCTGGAGAAGCCTGCCAGTCTCTGCTCTCGCCCGAGCCCACTGGCAGCAACCCCAGCTTGTCCACAACCAGCAAGACAGACGCCAGGGCAGGGCTGCCTCTCACCCCTGCACCCGCCGGCCTTCGACTCGCCTTGGTGGTCCTCGGCAAACTGTCGCCAGGCCAGAGGATCTACAAACAGCAGAGTGCACACAGCAGAGTGTGCCTGGTGGAGCTAACGTATGTCCCCTGTCCCCTCCAATGAAAGCAGGTATTCACCGGGCCTTAGTGACGGGGCTGCCCCAAAGAAGCAAGATTCTCTAGCCCACCTGGCCGGACGCTAAGCACGCAAAGTATCCCCACTGGCCCCTAAGAATTTGAGACGGCTCGCTGAGAAATAAAACGCTGGAGATTCTGAGTCATGGCAGAAATAAATGCCAATGTCCTCTCAAGGATGCTGGACTAGAGAGATGTGTCCACCCCACTGCTCTTCAGAAACACAGCCCAGGCCAGGGCTGGGCAGGTAGAGTGGACAGCGTCTAAGTTTAAACAGAAGAGATGCCCATCTTATCCATTAATGCTGGTTCTTAGACAAGACTCTTGTTTCTCTTTTTTCATTCTTGGTGAAATAAGCACTAGTGACTCTTAAGTACAGGGCAAAAAGGAAATTGGATGGCAGGCTGTGTAAAGACTTGAGATTCTAAAAGAGAAGGAAACAGTCATTTTAAGGATCCAGATAATGTAGAATTATGGAGCGGTTCTAAAAATAATCCCGTAACGATTTGGCCCAGACGACACAGCAGAGAAGAAATCTTTCTAAAGACTGCACTTCTAAATCAAAGGGAAGGCTATTCCAGGACTTATGTTTTCCACCCACCAGTGCCTCTCCCCACACATCTGATTACGGAAGGAGGGAGCTGGCCTTGGGATTGTCAGAGGAACACAGGAGCAAATGCTGAGCCAGTGAAGGACCCCCCAAATGCATCGCGCCCCCAACTGCCCACCCCACCCCTCCCACACCATCATCATGATAAGGTCTCAGCAGCCCAGGACTACAACTCCCAGGATGCCACGAACCTGCCCCCGAGAGCCAGGGGCAGAGCTAAGCGGCCACACTCGGCTCATCCCTGAACACACACTTCTCTCGTTCTCTCTGCATAAAGCTGGCCCTTCCCTTCCAGCTTCCCCTGCCCGCATGGCAATGCGGCCTTCGCCTCTTTGTTTTTAGGCAAATGCCTTTTCCTTAATAAACCTGCAGGTGCTGCTGAAGGGCAGACTCTGTCAAAACTTCTCTCAGAGGGAAGCCAAGAATCCCACTCACGGACCCCAGCATCGGAAACCCAAGTGGGAGAAAAGAGCTTTCAGGAACTCCGGTGCTAACAAAAACTCTCCCTCAAGACGAGGGAGAGAAAGGAAATGGGGCAGTGGGGCCTTTCAAAGTGGACCCCCACAGGGGCTGAGCTCAGCCTCCAGGGGCCCCCGATCTCGGGACCTGGTTCTCCACCAGAGGTGGACTGTTCTGCTCTCCACTGCTCTGTGGCTGGGCGGTGCCCATTCGCGTCTGGGGGCCTTATGTCTCCGTATCGGATAGGGCAAAGTCTCCCCTGCTCGGTATTCTGAGTCGTGGCATTTTCCTGGAAATGTGTCCCTCAACGCGAATTTCAAGTTAGCTTCATCAAGCTTCTGAAAATATAGAGAGCTGAAATATGGGCGTTACAGATTCACTGGGATGGACATCTCTCTACAACATCTAGACTCTTGTCTCAGCAATGGCATCTCCCTTCAGATACTCAGATTATGTTCTATGCCCCCTAGGAGATGTTTCCACTTTTCTCCTTGGACAACTGCAGAAAGGTTTTCTTAAACTACAGAGCTCAACCCACGCTCTATTTGCTCTCCAGCAGACGTCCATACCAACGCTCTGTCTCCTTCCCTTCTCCTGTCCCTTCCTCCCTCCTCCACCCCCTCTGGTAACAAGTCACAAAGCCTACAGGACAAGCCCACGGCTAACACACCCGATGGGAAGAGACAGAAAGCCTTCCCACCGAGATCTGGTATAAGACAAGGCTGTCCACTGCCACCACTACTATTCAACAGAACGTCGGAAACCCCAGAAGGCGCAAGTAGACAAGAAAAAGACGTAAAAGGAATCCAGATTGGAAAAGAAGAAGTGAAACTACCGATAATGGCAGATGACATGGTAATAGATAGAAAACCCAAGGGGGGCCCCAAAAACGACTGCAAATATTGGGTTGTTGGAAAAGTCATGATGTGTTTTTGTCATTTTCATTTATGAGTGGAAACACGTCATGATTTTCCGACAACCCAATAATAAGTGATTACCATTATCCAATACACAAAAATCAGCTGCATTTCTACATGCAAACAATGTTTCCGAGGAAGGGAAATTAAGAAAACCACCCCATTTGTATTTACACCAAAAAAAAAAAATGGGATACCGAGTAAACTTAACAAAGGAAGTGGAGGAACAATACATTAAAAACGAAAAGACTCTGTTAAATAAAAGCATGCGCAAGTATCTTTGATATTCTCATCACTATGTGAATGACATCCTTTTTTTGATCATATACTTGAGCCACTGGTGCAGTTAGTTTTCCTAAGTTTATCTTGCTTCCAGCAACCCTGTTGAAGAGGTAAAAGCTCTCGTTATAAGAGTTTGTCTATTGAGTCTGTTGCTCCTTGGACATAAATGATCGCTTCCTCTGCAAATGTTGTGGGATGAGAAGTCCTAGTCCTACGTCAGACAAGGAAAAGAAATGAGAAGTGTAAGGACTGGACCCTTTCGGCACATGCTCTGAGTTTTCAAAAATAATGCATATCGTGATTAATCACATCATTCCAATCGAGAATGGTGCTTTTTAGCAGCTTGAGGTCACCATTTCTTAGAGGACTATGTGAACCATCTCAAATTACAACTGTTGGCAAATCAATTTCCACGAATATATATTCACAGTGATTGAGAATTCTTAGAGTTACTCCTTATAAATGGCAGAAGCATTATCCTCTTTTTCACTTAAGAGTTTGGATATCTTGAAATCCATTTTGTCCAATTTTGCTTTTGTTCCTACAACATTCATTGGTTCCTAACTGGTGTTCAATCTCTTCGCACTCTCTCCATCTTTTCATTTAAGTGTGTTCTTGTCTAGAGAACAAATGGCTGGCTCTTATTTATAATCCTGTCCCTTCATCTCCATCTTTTAATTGGGAAGAGGAGCAGATCTGAATTCTTTCTATTGATGGTTTCTCCCATCTGGTGTCACAGTTCCCTGTACTATAATTGATCTTTGTTTTTATTTTTCTTTTCCTCTCTCTGTTGGATAAAGGAAGTTTTTGTTCTCGCTGCCCAATTTATGGAAATACCACTCACCCTACTTTGGTCTGTTTATGGCCATTCTCGATTGAGATCGAGATTCACTATTGATTTGTTCAACTTAATAGGATCTAGATTCCGCTGCCCCATTATAGGATTTTAAGTTTACATCCTTTGATTTCCGTACTGTTTTGTGATGAATTTTGGAGCTGACTTGAGGTAGACACTGCCTTTCTGCTAACATACAACATCACACTTCTATTTCTGTTCCAGTCGTTTCCTGGAGTGGAGCAATGCCTTTCCGACTACTTTCAAGTGCATTTTTTCAAAAATCTGGCGAACCTTTTGGAAACCAGCATGCCTGAAAATATTTTCATCATGCTCTCACATTTAAGTGACAATTGGGTTAGAGAGTTTTTACTTTCAAAGTTGTTCTAAAGTGTGGCTCTGACATTATTCTGCTCAGGGTGCCGTAGGAAAATACTCCTGGGCTAAGTGGCTTAAAGAACAAATTGATTTTCTTGCCTTCATGGAGACTGGACGTCCTAGATCAAGGAGCCAGCAGGGTTGGCTCCTGGTGAGAACTCTCCTGCCTTCTGGCTGTGTCCTCCCATGGCCTTTGTGGGGACACTGCAGTGTGGTTGGGGTGCTTTGCTGTCTCTTCTTATCAGGACACCACTCACGTGACCTCCTCACCTCCCCCACAAAGGTCCACAGTCCAAATATTATCACATTGCAAGTCAGGGCTTCAGCATAGGAACTTTGGGGGGACACAAGCTTTCAGTCCATGTGACACCCCTTCTTAGAGTTGGTGTCGATGTTTAGAGTTACAGTGTTGGTTTGATGCTTGTTCTTTGGCAATCCACTGCCCTCCCTTCACCAGTTCCTCAAGTCCCTTTGTTTTGTTAGCGAAAACACCACATCTACTGTGTGTAGGTGTGTTCCCCGTATTTAGCCTGCTGAGAAGTCTGAGTCATTTTCAGCTAAATCTTTCAAACAACACTTCCTTTCCATTTTTTTCGTATGCTTTCTGGCTCTCCTTTTCTTGCTAGTTAGAAATCCTTGGCATTTCTCCGGTCATTCTTTGCTGACATTTTATGGGCACGTCGTAACATGTTTCTGGTGGTGAACCCACATATTCTTCCCTTGTGTTCCGCCCAATTCTGTTCCCTTTGTTTTCTCGACAGTGTTTTCCAAAACTCCCTGTTTCCACCTGGTTTGTGGGTGGCTTACTGTGTCCCTTCTATTGGATCTTCCTCCACGAGCTCCCAGAGTCCCGAGACTCATACCCTTGGACCACCTCTCTCCAAGGCCTGCTTCAGTGGGGAAGGTTTTCCAGTTCGCTTCTCCATGAGTGGCTGTTCTCTCTGGGTATCTGGTTCTTTCAGCCTGCAAGTGTCTGATACTCTAGGGCAGGGGGCCTTGGAGACATCCGGCCACGCCAGAAGCTATTTCGGGTCTCCGTGATGGCAACCAGAGCCCACCAGCACACAGCGAAGCCCCTGCCATAGGTCCTTGCAGCTCCCGCAGCAGACTTCAAGCGACACCCTCCTTCTTCAGTTACTCCACACCCACCTGCACACACGCTCCCTTAGTAGCAAGCGTGGACAGAAGCGGTACGTGCACTTACATTGGTAAAGACAGACTCTCAGTTCAAATTGAAAATACCAAACAGCTATCATGGATTAACACTTTGTGTGCCGGTCCGGTGCCCTTTAAATTTACCAGCCGTTGGGGTCATTTTCTGTGCCGCCGCATGAATGGTAGAAGCATTCAATAAAACACACACAACTCCTGAACTACTGGATATTAAAAAAACTGTAATATCTCTCCTAAAACACCTTACACTTTCACCAAAACAATGTGTAAAGCTTCTAGACTGAGTACGATCCAAGAAATAGCTCCTAATAGTTCCAAATAATCCACCGTGGCGTGAAAAACCGGAGACTAGATGAACACGTATTAACACGTGAGCGGTCACCTGAGACTGGTGACAAAAACACGTGCTAATACGTGAGCGGACCACAGAGTGTTAAGAATGGCTCCAATGAACCCTTTGCAGTGAGTTGTGTGAGCAGCTCTGGGCTTGATTTATTAGGGATGAACAGAGGCACAGAGAAATGAATTGATTCTTCTTCGGGGTTTTTCCACCTCCCGGGATACCGCAGCTTCGATTTAGGTGCCATTTGTGTTATGAGTCTAAGCATTTTTAAATTGCCATTGTTATTCCTTCCGCCAACTTCATTTCTGGATTCCCAGGCACAGGAGGTTTTATTAGCACTGTCCTTATCATTGATTTCCAATCAAGTGCCGGGATCCCGCTAGTTCAGCTGTGAACATCCCAGGTTTCTCCCGCCGTGGCTGAGCCTGAGCTGTGTTCATCTACTAGCGCCAAACCTAAGCACATTCAGAGCTTAAAATGCAGATGAGGCGTCCGCAATCTCCTGGGAATTCTGTCCTTTTCTTTCGTGGGGCCCTGAGAGCACACGACCTCACGTTGCCCCATCTTCTCGGAAGACTTGTCCTTTCTGCCTGCTACGAACCGTCTTACTTGGATGAACTAACGAGTGTCTGGAATCGTGCATGCTGGCCTCGGTCTCACCAAGCTTGCTTTTCATTAGCTTTAGTTGTGTTGTTTCTGTACAAAAACACTCAGGGTTACAAGATAAATCCACTCACATTCATAATCATCGCTGCCCCGTGGGGACTTTTTCCACCACTTTACATTGAGCTTTGTGCAAACACCATTCTGTTCCTTTCTCCCTCTCCTACTTGTTTTTTAAGTTGGCTTTACATTTCCTTGACTTCTTCTCAATTTTGGTTATTTATCGTAGCTCATACGTAGGGGGCTTGTTTTCACCGTCACAGAGAGTAAATGTGACAGCATCAGATGAAACCTGAAGTTATTCAGGAATGGTACGCGGCTCAGAACACTGCCCCCATAACTTGTTCTTCTTCTCCCCCCAAATCCTTGCTGCCAGAGTTTTTGTTTCAAATGTTTGCTGCAAAGTGCTGCTTTCACATTTTTTATTTCAATCAGGTGGGAGTATTGCACCCACTCTCACACAGCTACTTGCCGGCCACATCTCCCCTCTGTCTTCCCCTCATCTCCTTGAGGAAGCCTGTCCTGAATGCCATTTCACGTGCTAGCTCAGCAGAGTCTACGTTCACGGTCCCTACCTCGACACCCAGGGTCAGAAAAGCTATTGCATCTCCCTGCTTCTTCTTGGATGTTACCAAAGCAACAGCTTCCCGCCTACGCTGGACGACCCAGAGCCAAACGGCGCTAGCCCTTCTGCCCCTCTCCTCCTGGTAATAGGCTGTTTCTCGGCCTGAGATTTTTTCTTCATTCTCAGTGGTTTGCAGGTTCTGCCTGGCAGGGAACAGACGGCGTTTATCTCTTCAGTTTGCAGGGTACACTTGGAACCTAAAGACTGCAGTTCTGAGTAATTGGGGATATTACTTCACTCAATTTCAGCCACTTTTCTTTTATGAAACTCCTATTACAGGAAGAATAAACTACCTGAATCTTCTCTCCCAGCCCACATACGTTTTATATTTATTTTTTAATCTCTTTTTCCCCTGGATATTCTGGTTGTTTGTTCTAATATTGTACCAACAACGAATTCACCAATTTCTTTGGCAGTACATGCAGTACAAGTTTATCACACACACACAGAAAAAGTTGTTTTTTTTTAACTAATAATTGTTAAATTTTTCTATGATAATTGGCAAATTTTTCTATGACATCTAAATTTTTACATTTATTTCTGCCTCTCTTGACAGCTTCCCTGCCCTTTGAAAAGGATGTTGCTCATTTGTTCAGTTAAACACCCTAAATATATTAATTTTGAATGCTCAGAATGTTCTAGAACACTTTACATTTCAAGTTAATCTCTAAATGCTGATTTTATTGACTACAATGAATTCTTACTAATGAATTTTCTTATGGGTTTTGGAATTTTGCAGTGTGCCTCATTTGGAAGGGGGGGTCCTATTTCTTTCTCCTTCCTTCTCTCTCCCTCCCCACTCCCTCCTTACTCCTGATGTATAGTGATGTTGTGGTTGATTGCGTGTGCACACACACATGCACACGCACGCACACGCGCGCACACACACACACACACACTATGCCTCTGTGATGCTAATTTTGTCAGCCTGGCTAGTCACTGGTGCCTAATATTTCATCAAATATCCTAGATAGTTCAATGAGGGTGTTTTGTATGAAATTAACATCTAAATTGGAGAACTCTGACTAAAACAGATTGCCCTCCACAAGGGTGGGCCACATCTAATCAGTTGATGGCCTGAACAGAACAGAAAGGCAGATCTCCCTTGAGTAAGGAAGAATTCTGCCAGCGGACTTGAAAGTAACATCAGCTCGTCCCCCCAGTCTCCAGCCTGCTGCTGCACCTGCAGATTTTGTCCATGAGGTACTGTTGCACAGTAGCAGTAAACGCTGAGTCAGCAATGAGGTCCCGAAGGAACTCCACGCCCTGACATCCTATGGAATGCACTCCATCTTCACACCAGTGAGCTCTCAGGTGCTGAGGATTACAATTCCCAGCATGCCATGAACCTGCCTTTCTGCATGGGGGCCACTGGGAACGAGGGGTGGAGTTAAGTGGCCATACTTGACTTAAAAGCTGGACACTGTGGACCCTCACACCCTTACTTTTCTGGCTTTGACTTGCCCTCTGGTATCTCAGCTCACACAGCTCTGCTGGTAGGATGTGTCAGCTAGTTAGTCTGCCTCTGTCCTTTTCTCTCTCTCTCTCTCTCTCTCTCTCTTTTCTCTCTTTGTCTCCCTCCTCCCTATTCCTCCCTCTTCTCATTCCCCTTATAAATAAGTCTTTTCCATTAATTTACCTCTGTGTCTGTTTGGGGGGTCTTGCCCTGAGTTCTGAAGAGAGCAGGCGAAGACTCACCGCCCAGATCACCACTGTTTCCCCTGGGCTTGCCTGCAACATGGTGCTGTAATTTCTCATTTGTCCTCAGAGTCTCTCAGAATGAAATGTCAATCTTTCAAGGGCTGAGTGTGTTCTCTCCTGGATACCTCAAGACTGTGCTGCACCCTTGCTCAGCACATCATTGCCCCCAATAAGGATTTTCTGAATGGCTGACAGGCCTCTGCTCTGTTCATGAAGAGCCCTATTACCCCTGCATTTATGTTCCCAGTGCAAAGTGAGTCCTAAGGGGCCATGTTGTTCTACGGTAGGCTTCATAACTTGACGGATGGAAACATTCTGTTTGGGGGCACACATAGAGCCCATACATCCAGCAAGAGTCATTATTTTTTTCTGCAGATCCTCAGGATTCTCTTAAGTGGGCGTGACGCCACTCAACCTTCTGTGCGATTCCGTGCTGACCAGCATATGCTTAGGATTTTCCCCATTGCTTTCCTACACAGAATGATGCAAATCCAAGATGACTTGAGCAGGCCTCAGGGAGGGAGGGAGCAGTGACGTGGCTATGGAAGGTTCGAGCTGATTATTAGCGTAGGAAGAGCCTGTCCTGCCCTGGTAGAAACAGATCCCGGGGGGTAGAATCACCGACTGATGATTCCTTCAGAAACTCACTAGTCAACCTTAACAAAAATAACAGCAAAACCTGACAAGATCCCTTGCCAAGTAGGGCCGCTCTGATGAGTAAGTGAAATCCTTAAGAATCCACTTACTGTTTGTCTGCAAATACTGGCTTGTCCACCCTGGCGGAAGATGCTTGAGAAGGCTGAGCTGTGCTTACACAATTAACTTGCTGACCGCATGCATCTTCATCAGGAGGGGAAAGGGAAAGGCCAGCCAGTGATGCCATTAAAACCTCCCAATGAGTGAGTTTTACAGCCATGAGTATTGAACATCTAAGTTCAATACTTTTTCTTTTTTCCAAGACTGTTGATGATATGGAATGCACAGTCCAGGTGGTATTCCCTCTGCCACGTCAACAGGTTGAATCTTCCATGAGCCCTTCCACAATCACGTTGCTTTGGGACAGAGCTTAGCGAGCTGCAGCTGAGTTTTCTGGCTGGAGTTGCAGGCTGATAAATTGGAGAACCCATAAACACCCTCTCTCTAATGTCACCTCCTCCAGGCAGGCTTCCTGATTTGCCAAATCCTATGACTCTTAAGACCTCCTGATGACAAGGATCACCTTAGCCTTGGCTATGCATTTGCTTGTTTGTATCCAGACTGGACTCCAATACTTAAGAGCAGAGGCTGAGCCTTCTTGGTGCCTCTAACCATTCTTCTCTGGGCTGCGACAGACATTCAATGCCAGACAAAGCCTTGCACTGGGATCACTGCCCTGTCCTTGGAAAGCAGAGGTGCCCCAGGGAGGGTATGAGGTCTTCCCTGCAGGGAAAATGCTCCTCTCCTAGAGACTCCAAGCAGAAATTCCACTGTCCCATCAGAATCATCAAATAGCATCGTCATAGGAAGGATAATGCATCATTATTGGCCATTTTGTTTATCGGATGGTTTTCCTGGGACAAGAGGAGATGCAGAGGAACAAGCAGGTAGAGGCTACATACAGGGGATGAGAGACCAAAGAGGCAGAGACAGAGACATGAAGACAGAAGGAAGCCCCCCCGAGAGCTGGCCGTGCCCCAGCCACCCCCTCAGCCTCAGCTGATGCCCCGTTATTACCAACGCCCCAGTGCTGGTCCACGTGGCCGAGATACCGTTCAAGCGCATGCTGAGGCAACATTTTATTTCATTAAAACCCTAAACCCTGCATCACAGAGAAAGCATTTGCCTGAATGGAAACCATTACGAATTCACCTGGAGGGATATTTATCAAAGTCAATGTTCTTCAATTTCCATTCTGTGGAAAAAAAAATGCAGGTTTTCATCAGGAAAATGCATATTCAAGCCAAAAGGAGTTTAATATGAGATCAGATCAAAAAGACCAGAAACAGCAAATCCTAGTGGTGAAAAGGAGCCTTGTGCACGGGGGCAGGGTGTGTGTGTGTGTGTGTGTGTGTGTGTGTGTGTGTGTGTGTGTGCAGGCCCTGTGGAAAGCCATGTGGAGATTAGATTAGAATTGGATTTGCCGTAAGATCCAGCAATTCTGCTCGCAGGTATCTGCTCAAAAAATTAGAAAAGACTAACTCAAAAGAGAATTTTCACTCCTATGTTTACTGCAGGACTATTCACCAGAGCCAAGCTGTGGAAACTACCTACATGCACCAAACCAGATGAGTGGAGCGAGAAGATATGGTCTAATATGTTGTGGAATACTACACGGCTGTCAAAAAGGATAAACCCTTGCAACACAGATGGAGCCGAAGGGACCGGTCTAATATGCGGTAGAGTACTATGCATCTGTCAAAAAGGAGAAACACCCACAGCACAGATGGAGCTGAAGGGACCGTGCTGAGTGAAATAAGCCAGAAGAGAAAGAGAAGTACCAGGTGCTGGCATGGTACAGAGAAACCATCACTTACGGGGGAGATCCGATAATTCCAAAATAACACTAACAACAATGTAAACTGATGATAATTCAATTTAAAAATGTTTACTGCAGGTTTGGCTTTGATTTTTCATTTTGCAAAAGTATGTAGACTTGCCGCGTTGAAAACGGCCACATCCAGGGATTCAATGGGACTATTATTTTCTGGGTCTCAAATTCAGAAAATTAACAAAATAAGTATTAGACAATGCAGTTTTGACCAACTATAATAGTAAAAGGATGCTCCTGGGAAAAAGCCAATCGCAGCAAAAATAAAACGCTTACACTCTCCTCTCCTGTTTCATTTTACCCCACCCCCTCGTGGCCATACACACCACTCCGGGTAATGGGTTTCAAGTGCGTTCTGACACCATTTCTCAATGTACACACTGTACACAAACATCTCTCTGTGCCTGCTCAATAAAAGCAATTTATGAAACAGCAAAATGGGTTTTCATTTTTGTAATGCTGGTCATCTCATAAACCACTTCTTTATCTTAAGTTCTGAAAAATCAATTTTTAGTCCCAGAAATAAAGACGGCATATTGCACGGGGGCAGGGAAAGGGACATCCATAGCTGAGCTGATAGGACCGATACTTGTTTTCGACAGTAAGAGGCAATGGATGGCAGGTGTGGAGAGCTTTCCGAACCACAGGCGTGGGCCCAGCCGAGAAGCTCGCAGAGAGAAGCCAAGTGTCTTCTCAACAACACAGGCACGTCTTGACTTCTGCCTGTGTCCTGTGGAAACTAAGCACTGTGAAATGGGCTTGCTCCAAAGCAGGCGAAAATTCCGTGGAAAATATACCCAACACTCAAAAAGTTTTACGTGGGGGGTGGGATGACAAAGCCAGTAATCACAGGACCCCGAAATGCCAGAGCGGACCCAGAAACATTCACTCTTTGGTACCTACTCTCCACCCGTGAGAAAAGGCGGTTTTTGAGATTATTAACACAGGAAGGTCCCCTCTGCAAGGGGTTACAATGAAACCACCACATCCTGTGTGGTCCAGGCAACTTCCACTCTGAGATCTTTGGCCCACAAGGCCAGGGGGCAGACGATGAAATCTTCTTTTCAAAAATTTGCTCTAGTTGCCTTCTCGAAAGACCTGTCTGCAGCATCTCTTGATAAACTGGTTGCCGTACGTAGGTCTTTTGTCCCTAGCAGGCACTGACTTCCAGTCCTGCAGCAGGTAAATGACAAGTTAAGGGGCAGTTTACCATTTTCACCCCCAAAATGGGAGTTTCACAAGGTCAGGAGCTCCGTGCATGACCTAAAGGGCCCCTAATGGTTCCCGTGGGGCCTGGCCCCTGGCCCGGTAATCACAGCACGAGTCTGAGAGACAGCGGGCTGCGGTCCGGACGCCCCGCTAGGGACGGACACATGCTCCTCGCCACGGAGACCCTGCAGGTGAGCACAGAGGCCGGGTGTGCAGACGGGCATCCACGGAGTAACAGAGTAAGGGGAATAATGGGGACCGCAGGCTGGGCTACTGGTATCTGAATTCCGCTCTTCTCTCTGTGCACACCAATTTTGTTGAAAAGCTATCACACTACTGCTTTCTTGCCTTTGTGTGCACAGAGGGGGCAATCCCTTTTAGAGCATGAAACCCTTAACAGTTTGGGGTCCCTAGGTGCCCCTCAGCCCATGCTAACGGGAAGCAGGAAGTGAAGACAGAAAGCTGTCCACACCCAGCCCAAGCTGGAGACGGGTGTGGAAGCAGCAGAGCAGACAGACGTAGCGGAAAGCCAGCCAGACCCTGTCCATCCGGTGGACACGACATGGAATTAGCCTTCCAAGAGCCTGCCAGCCACTGAGAGGGGACGCCTGAGTAACACAGAACCCGGGACGTGAGGGTTTTTCTTTCCAACTGGAGAGAAGTTGGGAGCTCCTCAGAGAGCAAGCCTTTCTGAGAGCAGCTAAGCAGATGTAACGGCAAAGCCCAGTCTCCTTCTGCTCCCATCACAGGGCCTTCCTGGGATTCCCAGGAATCATCAGAAAAAATTGTGGGTTGGCCATCAACACCTTCATCCACATTTCGCTCACCCCTATGGTGCTAAGGCCGGCTGTCCGCTTTACAACCAGCAACCAGCTTTCCCTACGGGCTCTTAACTAAAGTCTTTGCAAGGGGGGCCTTAGCAGGTTGGTTTGTCACACACGGGAAAGACAGTCACTGTTGAATTACAAGCCGTGAAGCTTTTCTGATGGAATCAAAGATTTGAGATTCCCCTGCCTTGTTTTTGCTTTTTATTTCAAATACTCCATTTATCTCGTGTAATCACACACACCAAAACTTGGGTTTTTGCCACCTGTTTCTTATCTCTTATCTTCATGAGATGCATGCAGGAAAGAAAAATCTCCGATGCTCATTTTTAAATGGCTTTTGAGGAGCATGTCACGTGGTACACGCAGGGACGTAATAGCTGGGTAAACACTGCCGCCTTTCACTTAACATTTATCCTTTGATGGATTCATATATAAATAAATCCCTTTGGAGACACATTTATCAAATTTAATGCCAAACGGGAAATGCATTATTTAGCAAAGGGCTTCAATACCTGTAATCAAGCGTCATTGTTTTCTATTTCAGGACACAGGATTTATTTTCCTGCATTGCTCGACATAAAACAGCTCTTTTCAACCCAGGCTTGCTGCAGACCACATTTCGTGTTTATTCTGCCTGAGCAGAGGCGAGCGGTGACTCATTGCCACCAGCTCCGTGCATACAAATGACCAAGAGCCGCTGGTGACAGGTGCGGTTACCGACCCAGGGCCCGAGAGCACAGCTCATTATGAAATGAAGAAAGCTGTCAGGAGACGTAACCTCCTGTGCAAGCCCAGCAAGACACGCAGAAACAGCTCAAGATCTTTTCTTATTTCAAGGTGGGGATCGATCTTCCGTGCAGAGGATTACTCTAGGAGACAGAAGAAGGTCCTGTCCCAATATCCACGTCCTGATACCCAGTGTCTGCAAACACGCGGCCTTTCGAGGCAAGAGGGACTTTGCAGAGCTGACTCTGGGAGGGGCCTGTAGGTGGGGCAGAAGCCAGGAACCATCCAGGTGGACAGGAGTCGGAGTGAAGCAGCATGACAGAGTCACCAGCCAGCCTCCAGCAAGGCAGCCAGCAGCCACGGAAATGAGGCTGATTATGCAGGCATGTTTAATTAAAATAATTGCACCGGACGGGCCGCCCTAGTGGTGCTAGAGGTTAAGTCTCAGCACTGTGAAGCTGTCCGCAGCAGCCACTGCAGCACGAGTTCCATCCTGGCCAGCGAACTGACCCAGAGGGCGCAGCAGACCCCTCCTGTCTCCCCACTGCTCCCCTCAGCAGTGGATTTCAGTGGATCCACCTGTTCTGCTCCCCACTCTGTCTCTGGGGGTACCCCTGCACCTCTGGCCTGCACCCCAGCTCTTGCACACATAAATAAATCTTTTAAAAAATAATTTAACAGGAAAATGATCTTGGAACTTTAAGTTGTAGTTCCAACTTACTTTTCCTGATATCTCCTTACTTCTAACCTCAGTAACACAAAGTTGGGTTTATTTTGGTTTAATTGAAGGGGCAGGAAAATGGTCCAACTGCCCCGACTTATCATTTGAAATTAACTTGAAAACTCCTGAGCATTCTGTATTTTTCTCAGCGAAGACCAAGTTGAGATGAACGTCACTAACCAAGCTGACTGAACTGATATTTATAGAAGACACCCCTGCCAATGATCGCGGAAGAAGACACAGTTTTTTCAAGGACATTTGGGAATTCACCAACACCAACCATATGCTTGCAGCGAGACGAACCACGAGCCCCTGGAATTGTGTGGAGTATGTTCTCAAAGCAGAATGGAATTAAAATAGGAATCAATAACAAAACAAGAGACATAAAATATCTCCAGACAATTCTCACTCCGACGACACATTTCCAAATAACCAAAAGATCGAAGTAGAAATGACAACTGAAGTTTATAGAGTGCTGTGAGCTGAATGCTAACGAAAACGAGACAAATCTGCCTCTGCGGGGTAAGCCAGAACAGAAAGAACAAGGACTGAATCCGCCTCCTTGTTTTCTCCACCTAAGCGCCAGTTCATTCTTACTCGCTATCGTTTCGGGAAGTGCGATCGTCTCCTGGATCCAATTAACACAAGAGTAAGTAAGTCCGTTCTCCCTCAGAGGATCACACACTCAGCCCACACACTTTGAGCAGCTGCAGCCTGTGTTTTGCTGTGGGTCTGTACTTCCAGTTCTTCTGTGTCATTTTATTTCCTTTGAGCTCAGAAAAGCTGGGTGCTGTTTCTCTCTTTTCTTCCATGTGACTGATAGCTTAACAACAGTCTGACATGTAATCTGATTAAAATGCCAACACTCATGCCCCTTCAGATGTGCCTAGAAAATCTTGTACATTGACAAAGTCACTGTGGCTTAGAAGACAGCCCCCAGCAGGGAGAATCGGACTCACAGGAAGACCAGGATGAAGGTTCGTCCTGACCTTCACCCACCAGAGCCTCGATTATTGGTGGAAGGACCCAATGCTTCTCTTGGGAGTTACAAGGACAATATAGCTCCCCACATTTTTGGTGAGGGCAATTGAGCTGGAACTCCCCCCCCCCCCAAGAAGAAGTCCATCTGGGCTCCCTTGGATTTTGAGAAATGCACTGGAATTAGACTCACTAAGATTTGACGTCAGGAAATATAAAGAAAGAGCATGAGATGAGTCCCATAAATTTAGGGTTTTGAGCCTGGAAACCAAGAACAATGGCAACCACATATAGAAGGAAAGAAAGCAAAAGAGGGTTTTAAGAGAAGGATGAAGATCGATGAGTTGTTTTTTTTTTTTTTTTTACGCGAACTCTTTAGCGAAGTGTGTGCATGTACAGCTCACACACAACATGACGGCCAAAATCCATAAGACATCCAACACCAACCGTTAGCAAGGAACACAACACTCATTCGCTCCTGGAGTGCCAACTGCTGCACTTTTGGGAAACTTTGGGCCGTATCCAATAGAACTGCAGCCAGTCACACCCTGCCACCCAGCTACCCCATTCCTAGGAATACACTCAAGAGAGATGAAGACGGACATTCACCAAGAAACACGTTTGATGTTCACGTCAGCTTCACTCATTACGATAAAAACGCCAGAACCAAATGTCCAACAGAACTTGAGTGGTGAAGACAGCGCATCACAGCTACACCATGGACAAGTATTCGACAATGAAAGGAGCAACACGGCTCATGCAAAGCTTCAGGACGGCGTCACACGTAACGCCGAGTGAAGGCACCACATCCACGGAGACTCCGATGACATACAACTCACAAAAAGGTGGGGGAAGGGTCTATACTCTTTGGAGGCAGTTGGGAGTTACTTACAAGAGGTGAAGAGGTGTCCGTTCTCCGTTAGTGGTCAATGGCAGGGTCAGCTCCATTTATAAAAATTCATAGAACTGTCCACGCAGGTTAAGTGCATTTTTTATATATTTTGATATATATTTTATAGTGGTCAACTTAGCGGATTTTCACTAAGACAATGTTCCTATGTAGCGAACCCCTAGGGGAAACACAGAACAAGGGGGCACCTCAGAAGCTCCCAGACTCCCCCTATTCTTAGTCCCCCCAAAAGCAAGCGATATTTTGACTCTTTTCTATCACCCTGGCAGAGACCTGGCTGTTCTGCTTGCTGCTGACGCCTCCACACTTAGAAAATGCCTGAGTGTGGACTGCCAGTGATATGTGATTGAAGACAGGCAGGAATTGGGGAGTCAACTAAATACCCGAAACCTGGCGTTGGCCGACTCAGGCCATCAAAGACAACACAGGCTTTTTGGAGCCAGGAAGGGGAAGACGGTTTCTCAGAGATGCCTACAGCTAGAAGGAGAAAAGAGATGACCTTCCAACTTCTTATCACAAGGAAGAAGGTTCTGTAGCTGGCTATGGTGAAGGGTGTTGACTGGCTTATGCTGGTCATTTCGCCATCCATACACATAAGAACCTTGATACTGGACACCTGAAAGTAACATCACCTGCCATTTATACCTCAATAAAATAAATACGTCAAAAAATCCATAGACCGTGTTTGCATAAACCCAAGTCAGTCACTTCTTGCCTTCTAGCTACAGGTCTGATGTGTGCAACTAGCCAATTGCAGATCAATAAGAAGATTCTATTCTCAAATATTTTGGTGACTTAATAGCATCTCTGCATTCACAATGCAACGCTTTGAAATGGGATCTGCACTGGCTATTTCTTAATACAGAAGACCCAAACTTTAGCAGAAAACTTTTCATCCTTCTTGGATCTGAGGGTTTCCACTGCTGGTAAATGTTCAAAGGTCATTGAATCCACTAAAAAATATATACTGTGGGAAACACAGGTCAGCCAGAAAACTGTCTTTCTTGACCTGCCCAACTCATTGAGTCTGACGGGCACCACAAGGCAGATATGAAGATGAACCAGGACCCAGCACAGGGGGGCTGGCTCCTCTCCCATTCACATCTGCTCTCATGGCCCCTCCTCTCCTGCCTAAGCCAGGCAGGGGCTGTTGGGCCCAGGCAACAGCTTTGTGAAATGCCCACGACATCAGCCAGCCCGAGGCATGGCCCTCGCTGCACTTTCTTCCCTGGCTGCATTCTCATCCGATTCCAACTTCACTGCCTGCATCAGCACACTCCCCCTCGGCACGTCACCACGTCCAGACTTTGGAACACACTGTGAGATCCAACCACCCTTCATCAGTGTGACCGACGGGTCGTGCCATCCCTTCTATTAAACTCTCATCCCAAGGAGATCAACTCCCTTGACCTGGGTGAGGCTGGCTGACGTCTCGGGCCCCTGACAAGTAGGCTGGGCCAAGGCACATGTGCAGATACTCCAGCGTGCGGATTCTCCAGCGGTCGCGAGTCAGCTGCGGTGATTCTGCGTCTAGAGATGCTGCAAATGCTCTGCAAAGGCTGGAGTCTGCTGATGATCATTGCACGTAGATTAGTTTCGAGAAGATGACGATGACTCCTTCACAGAGACGGGTAACTACACGCCACGCACGGGCGTTGCCGACACGACAGTCATTAAAGAAAGACGGAGCACATCAGCCAGCACAGACTGGGCCGGAAGACCCTCAGGTTTGGCAGAGCCCCCCCGCCCCACATGTGGGTTAGCTCCCTGGCTGGGGATTGAACTCAGGATGTAGCAGTGATAATGCTGAGACTTAACCCCTAGGCCATCAGGGAGGCCAGTATGATTATCTTAAAGAAGCTCTTCACCAGACTGTTTTCCTCATGTTTTACAGGTGTGAGAAATAAACTTCTGTTGCTTAAGCCACTACCATTTTTACCAACTCTCTCACTGAGTGTAAGACAGCATTATTTTATACATCACTAAGAAAAAGAAACCACTGCCAATTAAATGTGGGGAGTTCCCAGTCCCTTCACCTAAGAGAAAGACAAAGCAACCAAGCATGGCTAGCCCAGGGCCAGAAACCCGGGTCTACTTCTCAACCGAGTGTTTTTAGACACGACCAGGGGCCATTGCTTCTCTTCAGCTACCTTTGTTTCTTTGTAATTTTGCAAATAGCACAAATTTATGGAAATACAAAATTAAAGGTCCTAAACATTGACATAAACCTTGTAAACCCACAGGTATAGTCTACAATAGACTTGTGGTGACGTCTTTAACGCCAGAAACAAACGCCTAAGGAAAAGGGGTTAAATCCATACAGGCTCATCCTGTGCGTCTGCCGGCGGATTCTTTCTGAATGCAGCACAAAGTTCTTGACATGTCGGATGTGAAAGTCCATCAGTCCCCAGTTCGGCCGGAGGCACTGAGCAACCAACAGACCCTGTGGGATGAGTGTCTCTGCCTTCGCCACTTAGATGCCCAAGAGTCGAATGCTGGCTCACATGGTAGATCTACGTGGTTTAATACGTTAACAAACCCCCATAGCGTTTCCCTGGGAGCTGGACCAATCTCCCCCCCACCTTCCCACAATGCACGAGGATTCCTTTTCCTTGACACCTTCTCCAGCTCCCTATCCTGCATCATACTTTGGATTCCAAACCGTTTTCTAGGCTTCCTCTGTATTTCTTCAGTTGGCTGACTGTCAGAAGTGGACTCCTTCAGAGTGTTCAGAGTATTACTTTTCCTTCTGCAGCGTTTGTGGTAAGTTCTGTGTTTGTTTTGCTTTGATGCCTCTCTACTTTTCATATGCAAAGGAGATTTATCCCTCGGCGGCTTTTGTCTTCAAATAGGCTGCAAAATGGTATCATCTTCACGCCACATTCATTGGAGCATTTTTCAAATTCCATTGATTTCTTTCTATAAAGATTGCCTGAGTGCTGTGCAGAGTTGCTGTTTAAATCTTCCTGGGTAACAAATGTTCAGGGAACGCTTGCTTGCGATGCTAAAATGGGATCTTCTTGAGTTTCTGCTGTCAGAGAGCACGTCGTCTCTTGCAAAGGAATCCAGCTGCAATCCTGGACGCGTGCCTGTTATTACGGCAACTTGCACTAAGAGCTGCCCGCCTGCTGTGGAGAGCGCGGGGTCGTGTGCCTCCAATTTTGTTGAGGGCAGAGCTCATGTTCAGTGTCCCCATAACAATTTCAAAAATTGAGAGAAATTGCTGTTGTCCATAATAAAAACCAAAAACGTATTTGAAACACCAGAGCAGAAATCCAGGAACAAAGCTATTGCTGGTTTGTAAAGTAATGGACTTGTCCACACGTGACATGACCTACTCGCCAGGATGATTGAGGATGAAAGTCCTGGGCCAGCTGGACTGTCCACAATCTCCTCTGCTGCTTCCCCTCCACCTGGTAGAACCACGGCGGGGAACGCCGGCTTCCTACCATTGCAACGGGGAACC
>PVIJ01006990.1:0-86803 GCA_004024925.1 Scalopus aquaticus | reverse complement strand
TCACATCTGGAGGTTTCACATTTACAGCAGAAAACATGTTCCTGATTGCTGGTTCGATCTTTCCAACAAACCTATCAAGGAAGTAATACAGATGAGGAGGCTGAGACTTAGAAAAATCATGCATTTTTTCAGCTCCAGAGCTAGGAAGTCATAAAATGGTACAATTCATTTGTTTCTACTGCAGCAACCCCCAACACCATTCCTGGTTAAATCCTGGGATCAGTCACCCAGAAGTTAGCAATTTCAGGAGTTTCACACTGAGTAACAACAGTGAAGGCTGCTACTGGTTGAGATTCTGCTGTGAGCCCCATGTGGGCATGGTCAGGTCACTAACTTGGACCCTCCCGACAACACTGCAGGTCAGTGGTGTCGGCCTCCCTTTATAGACCGCCATGACCGGGGTCATGGTTATATAAATAATGGCTAGGCTGTCTTCCGCTCCATGATTAGAAGAGAAAGAATAGCATCAGGGACCCTTTGGAAAATCTAACAACTTCCCGGTATAATAGGGTCACAGACTTCAATTCAGAGTTATTATTCAACACCCAAAAAACTCACCCAAATCTACACGCTGTTGGCCTGGGACATCCAGGAGGGAGCTAGCTCTGTCACACTTCCATGAAAACTTGAGTGAAAACTCGTGCTCTGGGGAAACCCAGTACTTACTGATCTCCCTTAGCCTTTGTGTTTTTTTTTAAAAAATTATCTGTACGCTGACTAAATACGTCCCCCTCCGTGACGTCATGTACTAGTATTGGGGGGAGCAGAGTCTGCAGGTCATTCTTCATGTTCTCCTTGCCCACAGAGAACTTAACACAGATGTTCAATAAATAACTGACATGGATGCAGGTGGTGGGTTGAAGGAGTTACAAAAAAGTTGGGGGGAGACCCCAACTCACCTCTCCAGAAATTCCCAAAGAAATGTATCGGGATAAAGGGAGAGGCATGAAACTGCATTGTAGACAAAAGTCAGAGTCAGAGCCCCAAATCCTAAGGGGCAGATAATTCAACCCCACACTCTACCCAAAAGAGATAAAGTTAACACCAAAAGCAAAGTCAAAACAAGATTTTCCTCTTCAGGAATCAAGCAAAATGGCTGCACTAAAAATGTCTCTTGTTCTGGGCAGCAAGTGGCAAGCTTGCATTGGGCGGGTGGGGGGGGTGCTGTCTATGCGCTATTCACAAGTTGGAGTACATAAATACTGCTATAGGGGGATCAGTGAATTCACTCTAAGCCTCCATCATCTCTCAGTCTGGGCTTGTCCTTGGGGGCTTTGGAACCAACTTTGCCTATGGAAGCAAAGACTCTTCCCCTCCTAGATCCTGGGGGGAGCTGGACAAGGAAGAGGATTGCAGAACTGAGAGCTTGCATCCACAGAAAAAGAATCTTTAAACTTTTTATGATCGTTTATCATTTATTTTTATTTGATGGCTAATAAAAAAATAAAAAGGATCTTTAAGTGCAGTCAAGAGTTCATTGCTCATGGATAACTTCCTCATTTCACAAATTTTCTAGCCCATTTGCTCTCACAGAGCAACATCACTGACACTTGTCACCAGCCAGTGAGGTGCCAATGAATGCTCCAGCATTTAATGTCAGTAAAGCAAGCAGAATACAGTTAAACCTGCTATTCTCCCTCCCAAGTCCCTACACACACACACACACACACACACACACAGTGATTTGGGGTTTTTTTCAGGAGAAAGACTATCCGCCTGATTGCAGGCTCCTCCCCCCACCCCAGCTGAGCAGGTCCGCAGCACAGACCGTCATGCTAAGGAAGCAGGTCCGCATCTCACCATCACTCGTTTCAGAAAAGGGAAAACAGCAAGAATTTCACACACAACTGGACCCAACTCCGAGCAGCCCAGATCTGGGACGTGTTAGGGATGCGGAAACAGCCTCACATCTGCATGGCGCCTTCTGTCTCCAGGCCCGGAATGCGCCAGAGACTTCTCTGGAGCCCTGGCTAGCAGAGCAGCATCTTATCCAGCCGTCAGCCCAGGCCTTGGGGCCAGACTCCCCCAACCACAAAGGCCTCCCGGCCCTCTGGAGGCAGCTTGGACCACATCCCTGATGTATTCCCAACTCCGCGTTCCAGGCCGAACTCCAAGCTGATAATCCAATCTCCGTTCCGTTCCCTTCTCCACAAATTTTCAAATGGGAGCTGTACTGCTCTTCATTTCCTGTCTCGCTCTCCCGAAGATGTTTAGACAGTTTGCCCCTGCCCGCCCTCGGGGGCAATGCCCTCCCCGACCCAGGCCTGCGAAGGGGCTGCACGAACTGCAATCAGCGCTGAGCTGGTGGCCACGGGGGCTGCAGGGGCTGTCCCCATCTTGGGGTCCACGTGAAAACGGGCCTGCAGGCTCCAGAGACTGATTCCTTCTGGCCCCCTGGCCCGTGGCTCCCCCTCCTGCAGCTGGCTCTGTTCCCCTCTCCAAACTTGAACTTCTTTGCCCTCCCTAAGAATCATGTCTGCAAGTCTGAAATTGTGTGCCAAGGAAGGGGCAAAATGATCGGTGTCCCCAAGCTGGCTGGTCACGAGTAGCAGGGAGGTGGGGTGCTGCCTCCACGTTAGCGGGGGGAACACACACCCACAGCTCCATGGGCCAAGGCAGGGTTCCTTTTTTTGGTTTGAATTCCCAAGGGAAGTGGCTATTTTGGAACCAGCCTGGGGGAGATGGAGCGAGCTGACCGTTCTTGTCCAAAAGGAGAGTGAGACTATCCAGAAGGTGAGGGCCGTCTGTGGCTGGTTTGAACGCATTCTTGAAGTTTTACGTTGAAGCTGATTCTTTTCCCATACGATTTCCATAATGTTCCTTTTCTTTATTTATTTTTCCATGAAAAACTATCCTCTAATACTGTGTTTGTGACTCTCAAGGCTTATTAAAAAATCTGGAGGATAAAAAACACAGGACTCCCCAAGTCTGTTATTAGTGCTCAATAACTGAAATCTGAAACAAAACTGTAAGGTGCGTTTTTCTCCAAGCCATGCCCCACTCCCCAAAATGTACACACACTTGGCTTGGCTCGCCCCCCACAGGGGCCCCCCAAGCCTCTCTGGCAGCCTCGGTCTAACCACAGTCACTCGCCTGCCCAGCCCTTTCCCTAAGTCACCTCCTACCCCATCATTTTGTCTCCCAAACTAGTCCAGATGGACGTGTTAGTGGCTGATAATAGGAAATAACAGTGACAAGTCTTTACTTAGTGAAACTGAAATACTTTTCAAACACTGGAGAGGCTTTAAGGCTTTTCCATCCATCATTTCGCTTTGATAATGTTTTTTATGCTGGCCTATGCATTAGATAGGCACCAGATTTTCTTCTCTATTTTATGGATGAGGAAACTGAGGCTCTTCAGTGTTTGGCTGCCTGGGTCAAAGTCACAGAGAGAGGGAGGGAGGCTGGGCTGGGTTTTTGTGCGCCGACCCTGGTCCTCAGCTGTAGCGGGGCGTCAAGCTCGCCCTCGGTCCTTAATCTCTTCACAGGCAGCGAGATGCTGGAACCACTGGGGGCCTTGTTCGCAGCACTTGGGCATAGCCCCGATTATTAGATCTGAGTCTCAGAGTGGGGCGCCCAGGAATCTGGGCTGGTTCCCTCGACCTCAAGCAAAGACGAGTTATCTAGACAAGTAAGTAAGGTTTATTTGAGACAAAACAACTGAAAACGAGGCAGAGAGAGCACATTCTAGGCAAGAGAGCCACGCACATGTCTCGAATCCCTGCCCCAGGCCCCCCTGTGGAACCCCAGAACAGCGCCCCTTAGGGTCTACCAGAGAGACGCAAGGCCTGGGGAGGATCCTGTAGTTTGCTGGTCTACCCAGGCAAGGGCACTCTCTAGCCCCCCCATCTCAAGTAGGAGTCTGAACATTAATGTTCACAATTCCTATGGACATTATCCCTAAGAATCTCTTCCAGAAGTCAAAGAACTGGATTTCTAAGAGTGAAATTTCAGACATCAGAGAAAGAAATGTTAAAGGCTCATTTCAGTCACAGAAACTCACGGAATGCCATTGCTACTTTCTGAGAAGACACCAACCATCCTGGGATGTGCACACCCCAGGACATCCACACCTCACCCAGGTATTGTCTCCGCCCCCTCCCCCACCCCAAGACTCTCCTGCCCCCGCCAGGAGCACCCTTGCAGTTTGGAGGGGTCATATCCTGGGCATCTTTCTGTTTTCTATCCTCCATCTGCTCATTATGTTTTGCTTGATGTCATTAAGCATAAACTCAAAAAGGAGAAGAAAATATAAAAGAGTCTTAGGAAAACATCCTCTCCTTCTTTCTTTCAAGAACATTTTTGCAAGAATAATACATTATGATCCACAAGCTAATCCCCATTGTGGCCACATTAATATAAAATTCAAAACCATCTGGATAATTGACTGACTTTTGCTCTTTTCATTTGAATGTGAGGCATTGTGTACAAGCACCGTGTGCTCCCCCAGGGGATGTCAATCCACCCCTCAGCTCTTTAATTAAAGTTGCAAAAACATCAAGAGGGTCTCACCCTTGTAAACACAAAGAGCCTTTCCAGGAAATAGCTCTGCCTCTTGTGTTAACAGATGTCATGGGGCACTTGGGTGAGAGAGTGTTGTTTTAAAATTCTCAATCTGCCTTGCAAGATTTTTTTCCTTAGATGGTTCCTGGATAGCATCATAGTTTTCTCTTTGCAGCTTCACATTACTTTGTGTAGCTCATCCACTCGGCCTGGCTGCTATTTCTGAATGTTTGTGTTCTCCCCAAATCCCTACGCTGGCATCTGAACCCCAAGGTGATGGTATGAGGAATGGGGGGCTTTGAAGGTAATTAGGTCGTGAGAGGGGAGCCGCCATCAGTGGCATTCGTGCCTTATAAGAGACCTCAGAGACGCCCCCAGCACCTTCCGCCATGTGAGGGCAGTGCAAGAAGTCAGCAGCCCACACCGAGAAGAGGTGCCCACCCAGCACCTGAGCCTGCAGCCCCCTGATCTCCACCCTCCAGAACAAAGAGATGTAAAATTCTATTGTTCATAAGCTTCTCAGTCTCACGCGTCTTGTCACAGCATCCAGAAGACTCAGACACTGACCTTGAGTGCTTGTCATGCAGACCAGAAGTAACCCAACAGCCAACTCCTTAGGCAAATGACAGTCATCACCCACCATTGACTGATTTCCCCAAGTTGGGGGGCATTCTCATGATTTGCCCCCTGATACTGAGCTAGTGAGCAGCTTTGTGATTATACGGTAGTGGATGCATCTTCCTGCCTTTAAACATCTGGGTCAAAGTGGAACATCTTTTCAGAAAACTAGGAAGCTGAGCATCACGCTGATAAGCTTCCTGAGTCCTGACAGACAATTTTTTATCTAGATCATTCTGGGTTATTGTATACAAAGTCCCTCTGTCTATTGCTTTGTCAACAGTAAGCAGCCTGTCGGGTGGGCATTCTCTGTCCCAAGGAGGGGTGGCAAGCCCCTAGAGGAGAGTGCCCAGTGCCTTAGGGGAATGGGTCAGTCCAGGGATCCGAGGAAAACACTGTGCAGAAGCATCGGGGTGGAGAAAATGAGGTACATGTGGCTGAGATGAAAGATTTCGGAATCCTGAAAACATGCAGTTCTGAGTTCAGATTTGTGTAGCAATCAGCCCCAGATACAGCTGACGATAAACCAAAGAGAACAGAGGCAATGGTCATCGGGCCAGCTCCGTGCTGGAGCTGAGCTGGGAGCCAGCGATGCCTTTAGACAAATGCCCAAGTCCGTGACGACCACTTTATCCCCACATGTGCTAAGTCATTGAGAACCATCACAGGTTGTCACAGATGTCAAATGATGACAGAAACAAAGCATAAAATGGGGCAGTAAGAGGGTGAGCATTCCAGAGAGGGGCTACGCTGAGAAGATGGTGGAATGATGGTCTCAAAGCAGAGGAGGTACAAGGATTGTGCCAGCCGAGCTCATCACTTGGAGATCCATAGGGAGAGAGGTGGTGCCTCTAGAATGTCTTCTCCCTGCTCCCCATTACTTCCAACCCATCTCACATTTGCATCTTAGCCTCTGAGAGAATGCTCTTGAGCCTGCCCCTGAGTTTCAGGACCAGCTTCTGCAGGTCAGATCAGAATGGTCAGAACAGCAAATATTCCAGAGCTCAGAGCTTCGTTCAATCAGCACAGCCCAAAGTGTGTGGGGACATGAGTGAGACTCCACTCAAGGAGAGAACCACAGAGAGGATAGAGGCCCCTACGGGGATGGGCTCTGCACCTCTCCTATCGTGATGGAGAGGAGGAATGAGTTCAGAGGGAGAATGGAGCTCAATAATGACAAATCCTCAGATTCACAAGACTCTTAGACACGAGTGAGGCTGCAGAGCCCGTACTGAACCTACCATTGAGTAGAGCAGAAATTATAACTCTGACGACCACTAATTCCTGTATGACACAAGGCAGGTCATTTTCATCTTTGAGCCT
This sequence comes from Scalopus aquaticus, assembly GCA_004024925.1. Taxonomy (NCBI): domain Eukaryota; kingdom Metazoa; phylum Chordata; class Mammalia; order Eulipotyphla; family Talpidae; genus Scalopus; species Scalopus aquaticus. Next base: position 80,359 of record PVIJ01006990.1, on the reverse strand, counting down.
TGGTTTCCTTAAAGTAAAATAAGGGGCGCTAGCCTGGAGGACCTCTATGGCTTCCTCCAGCTCCAATTCCAACTGGTTTAGGCAGGAAAGAGAGGAAGAAGCACTGAGGCCCTAGATGATGGGGTACTGCTGCCAAAATCCCCCTCCCCCTCCCCCGTTCTCTCGTTGACATGTGCTTTATTATCTTGTTGATGATGGAGTGTTTTTTCCCACAGAGCCCTGTGGCACAGGACAACAAAGCAGACTGGGAAGAACAGCATGAGTAGAAAGGGAAGAAGCCTTCTCCTGCAGTTCCCAAGCATCCGCCCTCCCCTTTAAACTCTGCAACTTTTCCACCAGTGTCCCCAAATGCAGCAGCAGACCCCACCTAACTGTTCTCCACCATCTTCTTCCTCTTCCCAAGCTTCTTTGTCTCATTCTTGCAAAGACCAGAGAACTGAGTTGGTAGGTAGACTTCTGGTATCAGATCGTTATGTCTAATAACAAAACTAGCAAGATGTAGTGATTTAAAGCAATCACCATTTTATTTGCTCCAATTCTGCAAGGTTCTTCAGTCGCAGTGGCTTGGCTGTGGCTAGGTAGTCTAGAATAAAACCACCCAATAGAAATAGAACACAAACCATCTAAGTAATTTGTTTTCTAAGCCACACTTTTAAAACTTAGAAGAAACACGAAGCTCATTTTAATATTTTAAATTTAAGCCGGGATGTCCCAAATAATATTGTTTTGATATATCATTCATATAAAGATTATCAATACAACATCTTACATTGCTTTTATTATTCTTCTTCAAAACCCAGTGTGCATTTTATTTTTTTTTTAAAGATTTATTTATTTATACATACAAGCTGGGGTACAGACCAGAGGTGTGGGGCGGCGAGAGGGTTCACCAGAGACAGAGTGGGGAGCAGAACAGGCAGATCAGAAATACACTGCTGAGGGGAGCAGCGGGCGAGGCAGGAGAGGTCTGCTGCGCCATGTGGGATTCTCCCCGGCTGGGCGTCGAACTCGCATCGCTGCTGCCGACAGCTCCACAGCGCAGCGCTCAACCGCTGCGCCACCAGGGAGGCCCCCAGTGTGCATTTTATACTAACAGTATATCTCAGTTACTACTAGCCATATTTTAGGAGTTCAACAGCCACCATGACGTCTAGAATAAGGTTAGAATGACCTGGGTCACATGTCTAAGTCTCAGTTGGGACCACTGGAGTGATAAGGTTTCTGGGGCTTCTCTTCACATTGTCTGTCAGGATTTCCTCCAGGAGACCAGTGCCGAACCGTCCACAAGATAAAGGCAGTGTCCTGATGCATAGTAGACCCTCAACACACATGTGATCTTTAAATCTCTTTGGTGGCTAAAGTCCATTGGCCAAAGCAAGTCTTATGACCAAACCCAAAGCCAATATGAGAAGCCTGTACCAGAGGGTGTGGTTACCAGGAGACCCTTTCTCCCAAGCCCCCAAAGCCCCAGATTCCGGGAGACCTCCCATTCCCACTAGTTTCCTCCAATTTCCTTAAAAATGTCAACCAAGAGGAAAGCACAAAAAAAAGAAAAGTAAAATAATCTGCAATCCTACCCCCAACAAATAACCACAGATAACACTAATTCCACTAATTCCACAGATACCTTGGTTCAACATATATATAGACATAATCATTTCACAAAATGGCATCAAATGATATACCAATTTTCATTTAACATCCTTAACATTTTCATTTAACATCCTTAATATTTTCCCACGTTACTATGTATTATTTTAAGACATGTGTCTTAATGGCTTCATGGCCCCAATTTATGTGGCAAATCCACATGAGGAATTATATAAATAGTTCTTTATCACTAAAGGATAGAGCTGTTGCCCATTTTTAATGCTTACCACTAATGAGGAAAGAAACTACCTTCATTCACACACTTTCCATTCATTTGAGTCTCTTTCTGAAGAATGGATTCCTAGAAATAGGATTTCTAGGTCAAAAAAATATTACATATTTCAAAGATTCTGATTCACTCATTCATTCATTCATTCACTCAGTAAGCAGTTACTAAGTGCTCATGATATACAGGCATTCTAGAAAGTATTGGGGACACGGCAGCGAGAAAAACAGACAAAAAAATTCCAACCTCACGAAAGAGCTTATATCCTACTATAGAGAGACTTCAATAAGCAAAGAAGTGTACTATCTAGTAGGTTAAGGATTGATCAGTCCTACGCAGAGTAGAAGACTGGGCATATGTGATGCCACAAGCCCGTGGCATTGTGGAAGCAGAGTAAGATTAGAGAGGTGATTAGTCTCATGGAAAAAAAAAAAGACCTTTAGTCTAGTTGTAATTGTGGAATTGCCAACTTTTTATCTGGACATGTACAATGCACATCAGTATATAGCTCTACTTCTGGGACACTCAGAATTCCCCCAAACCCATCCTTTGCTGCTATTCACAAAAACACTCTAATGAGCAACAAATATTGGTGATGTACCTACTAGGTGCCAGGCATTGTTCTAGATGTTGAGAAAAACTAGTCTGGGTATAGGAGATTAAAAAAAAAGAAAGATCAGCCCAGACTGACATTCTAAAGGGGGAGATAAATATATAAGCATATGAATACAGCCAGATAGTAACAGGTGCTATACAGAGAAATCACAAAAGGGTACTATAAAAGAAAAGAACTGACTGATACTTAAGTGGAGATCTGAATGTCAAGAAGAAGCCAGACATGTGAGAAATCAGGGACAAAATGGAGAGGCAGGTGCCCTGGAAGGGCACAGATGGAAGGAACAGATCACCAGAGTAGCTAGAGCATGCTGAGTGATGGGAATTGGGGGTAGAGACAGATCCGTACGGACGCCTTACAGAAGCGAAGTTTGAATCTAAAAGTCACTGGAGAGCTTTCAGTAAGAAACTGCATGATCAGGTTTGTGTATGGAAAAAGAAGAGAATTGAGGACAAGAAAAGATAAAAAGACCAAAGAACAGGCTACTACAGTATTCTTGGTGTGAGTAGAAGGATTGGGGTGGAAGAAAGAAGTAGACTGATGTTCTTATATTTTTCAGTAGGGTTAATGATGAATGAGGCTTAAACTGGTGGGCAGGGGCTGGGACAGTTTCCTGGATTGGAAGACTGTGGAAGTAGCATATTTTGATAGAAATCAAGAGACCTGGCCTCGCATGGGAGAAGTCTACCAGACATGCAATGGCAACACTGCATAGACTGTTGGAAATGATTCTGGAATTCCAGGTAGAGACCGGATTTGCAAGGCACACATCTAAATGGACAGGACAGACATGTGATTTGTATAATCTTTTATAAACTTCTCTCCGTATGCGGTCATATGCTTCAATGAGGAAGTAGTTGTCAGGACAGAAAAGAGCCCTAAACTCAGCTTCGTAAGACCAGAACCATCTGCCACTTTTAAGCAAGTCACTTTCCTCTCTTCCAACCTCATTTTGCATCTCTGTGAAATGGAGTTAGTGACAATACCCACCAAGGAAGCAGACCTCTGAGGACCAAAGAAGCCAACATTTGCAAAAATGCCGAGTAGGGTACTGGCAGAGCGTGGGCCTCTTAATAAATGGCAGCATACTCAATTCAGTCTGAAAGACTTAGAAAAATACAAGCATAAATAGTAGGACCACCCTTGGAAGTAGCCCCCCCAGGCCTCCCCGGCCTTGCTGCTGACAGCTTTGGTAACAGCAAAATCAGCACTGCGCAAAGCCCTCGCTTGAATCTGAAATCAGCGACTCCTGAGGAAAAATGGTGCTGAATTTCTCGACAGCCATGCTATATGTCAGCCGATAATGTATTTTTTCACAGATAGAATTAAGCCAAGTGAGCAAGAGTAAAAACGCGTTCTACAAATATTATTACAGCTTCTGAGTATTTTTTTAGTTTTTTCTTTTTTTTTTCTTTAAGAAAGTGCTTGCAAGGAGCCTATTTTGGGGGCTGACTTGAGTTGTTTTCCTGGCTGCAGTCCAGGGAGGTTCAGGGCAAGGGTTGCTCAAGCCGCAGATAGTGGTTTTGTGGGCAATTTGTTGCTGCCTTTCAATGCCCCCAAGACCTCTCCATTCCCACGTTTTCCTCGTTCAAAAAAGAGGTACAGGACTCGTGACCACTAACGAGCGCAGAACCTCCAAAATCAAAGGTTTGGAGAGGGAAGGGGGACGGGTTGTTCCTTTATTCCACGGGCTTCTGTTCCCTTCTCATGTCAGTGGCGATTCCGCACTGGCCCTGCTCCAGAATCCTGGTGGGAAAATCTGTAGACAACCACCACAGCAAACAGCCCCTTGGGGAACGTTCTTGTGCTGTTTCTGCCATAAAGGGGCCATTTGCACTCAAGAGGTTTCCACAGAGGACACCATCCCAGCATGGTGTGTCACGGAGCAGGCGTGGGCCACGGGCCTGCAGAGCTCTGCCCGGGACTCACACCGGCGGGAAGCAGGCCAGGGCCCAGCAGGGCTGGACAAGCTGCAAACAGCCCGTCAGTGGCCAGCTCAGGCGGGGGCTTCATTCTGGGTGAATAAATTAAGCCTTCACATGTCACATACACTGCTCAGCCTGGAAGCACAGGCACCAGCCCCCACGGCAAATTTGCTGGGAACATGGTAACCTCCCTGGAGTGTCCCCCGGAGTCTGGGAACAGGGTGGGTTAGGCTGGAAGGTGGGTGTCTCCCGGTGGCAGTGAGAGGGCAGGAATCCAGGAAGCAAACCAAAGCTGAGGCCCACGAGCTTCCTCCTCGCTCATTTCCCCTTGCTTTCACCAGCTTCCTGTCAAGAAGCCAGATTTACTGCCTGGGCAAACCCATGAATGACAGAGGTCTTGACCCAATCACACAGCGTAAGGAAAGGAACGTCTCACTCAAAATTCCTCAATTTACCTCGTTTCTGCATTGGGGTGCCCTGGACCAGTCCCATTAGCCTCCCGGAATTTCTGTCAGGCACCAGGGGGAGTTTTTGGAGTTTTTTTTTTTGAAGATTTATTTCTTTATGCATACAAGAGCTGGGGTGTAGGCCAAAGGTGTGGGGGTGAGAGGATTCACCAGAGACAGAGTGGGGAGCAGAACAGGTGGATCTACTGAAATACACTGCTGAGGGCAGCAGCGGGTGAGACAGGAGAGGTCTGTTGTGCCATGTGGGGAGCTTCCTGGCGGGGATCGAACTCTTGCTGCAGTGGCTGCGGATAGCTTCATGGTGCTAAGTTTTAACCCGTCGCACCACCAGGGAGGGCCCGCCATGGGGAGGTTCTGGATGGCATCTCACACTGGGTTTCTCTGGCTACACTTAACTCATTCAGTTCTTCAGCAGATCTGTACTAAGCTTCATCCACATGCCAGAGCTTTCCAGAGGCAGCAACACAGAGGCTGGCTGCCTTCGGGTTTATGGGCTACGTACACCACCTGAGTCTCCAGGTTCCTAGTGATGAAGTGTGGTTACCGGCATCAACACAGAGGCACTACCAACAGCCAGCATGTAATGTGCATCACAAGACCGGCGTAAGCCTGGGAATTCTACACAGCACTGAAAAGGATCACTAGAACTGTATTATCGAAGTGGGTAAGTTAAGAGCAAAAAGCAAACTGGAGGAAGCTACATTAGTATGATTATTCTTCTAAAGTTTTAAAATAGGCAAAGCCATGATAGATGATAAATTCATAGCTTTGTAATAAAGACAAGAAGTTACATGAGGTAATGATATGCCAAATCTGGGCAGAATATCATCTCTGGGGAGGGAGAAGGACTGGAAGGTAAACTCAGGAGTTTGTCAGGAAGGATGCTTAGGAGTTTTCAATTAGCCTGAAACGTCTTATCTTTTCAGGGAGCTAAGAGGTACTGGAGTGTTTGCTATTTGTCATTTGTACTTTTGATGCCTGCAATAAATTGAAATCAGAGTTTAATGCTACATTAAACTTGCAAAGATAATTAATTTTATTATCAATTCTACAGTACTATGGATAGCCCAAGCAATAGAAGATCTGAAACATTTCACGTAACTTCCAAGGAAGAAGGTAGTGTGGTTAAAAGAAATAATTAACTTTCCAATAATGATTGATAATTGTTATTATCAACATTTTTTGAGTGCTTCCTGTGTGCCATGCATGTAATGCAGTCATTCAGGATTTTACATGCATTATTACCATTGCAAGTGAGCTCCCAAAAGCTCACAGAAGTTAAGGAACCTCATATGACCTGTAAGCAGGGCGTTCAGAATTGAGACCCAGAACCCTCTGCCTGTGTACTCAACAGTAAGACTCTATAATTAGGAAGCAAATCCTACTTACAGGACTGTAGGGCGTGCTTATAGGGTTGTAGGAGAGCTGGGCTTTTCCAGATCCAGCTCCTGACTTATCTGCACCATATCTCAGCTTTCTCTCCCTGCCTGGAACGTGGCGGTAACGATCAGCTTTGACCCTGAATGGACTTTCTCATTGTAAACGTCCAGAACCCTTTGTGGGCCTTGGCAGTAGATGAGTCTCCTGACTTGTACCCACCATGGGGGCTCTCCCATCACTCCCATTCACCATCACCCCTAATGAACTTGACTGTCCCTGATGACATTTCTGCTGGCAGCTCTGCGAAAGTAAGGTAAGTTCAAAAATAGCTTTTTAATTGAGCATTACATTCCAGATCTAAAATACTTTGTCTTTTATGACTCGTCTTTGATTTACACTTCATTTTGCAGATAGCACATTAATACATTTGTGTGACAAGAAAGCCAAATTCTCCATCAAACGCTACACACGACTCCAAAAGCCAGCCTGACCGACCAAAGGCAAGTGTCCAGTTTGCTGGGTATCCTCTTCTCTCTCCACTCATTCATTTGTATGAGCCCATGAGATAGTGTGGGAGCATTTATAAAAAATGTGGCATGCTATATTTATCAGTCTGGAGCTTCTTTTTTCTCTTTTTATTTAAAAAATTTTATTGACGTAACATTCATTTATAATATTATATAGGTTTCAGGAGTACAACATCATAAATCAACATCTGTATCTGCTCCATTATCTTCACCAGTAAAAGTTGTTTCCATCCTTCACCATACAACTGACCCTTTTTATCTGATTTACTCTCGCCCTCCCCTTCCCTTCTTATAGCCACTATTTTGTTCTTGTTTTTCTTTTGTTTCTTCATTAGTTGTTTATCTTCTAGTGAGTGACATTATACAATGTTTGTCTTTCTCTCACTTACTTCACTTGGCATAATAGCTTCTAGTTTGTTGCAAGATTCTTTTCTCTTTTTAACCTCTTATTTTTATCAGTATTATACAAGCACATAATTTATAGAGCCAGCTGCATGAATAAAGCTTATCACATGAAACAGAGGTCCCTGGCTTCCCCACCCCATTCCATTTCCCTGCAGGCAACTCTTCTCACTGCTTCATCTGGTATTAACTTGCTACCACTTAGTAACATGATCTTTACTTTTCTTTCAGTTTTAGGAATTATCGATTAATATCCCCTTGTAAAAGATGAAGCTGGCTCGCCTCCCTCCTTCCTACCTCATTTTCCCTACTGCCGTCTTCTCTCCCACCTCGATCCTCCCAATAAATTTAGAGCATAATTTTGATTCGATCAATATTTGGAATACATGATGATGGTTATTCCACAAGTCACAGCTGAGTTGTGTAGTAAGCTATAATTAAATTTCCTTCCCACATAACTTTTTGTTTTCTCTGGATTTAATAATTATCTTCTTTTTCCCATTTTCTTTATTTTCTATTTAACTGTGATTCATTGAATAAACGCATTGTCAATTGTTAAAATTTTCTTGAATATAAGTGAAATGTTTGAGAACTTATCTGAAAATGGCTTTATTCTACACTGACCCTTGATTGGTAGTTTGGATAAGTATAGAATTTCAAATTTCAGATCACTCACTTTGAAATCTCTAAAAACAATCCTCTGTTGTCTTCCGATTTCCAATATTGCTTTAGGGAAATTTCTTTAAGATTTCTTATAGTCATTTCCGCTGTCATTGGTTTCTCTCAGTTTTTGCTTATCTGAAAATTTTCTTTATTTTACCTTAATTTTTTGAAGTGTATTTTTTCTTAGTAAAGAATTCTGGGTTGACCAGGTTCTAAAAATATTATTATTTTAGGGCCTCTCTGGTGGCGCAATGGGTTAAGTCTCAGCACTATGAAGCTATTAGCAGTCACTGCAGAACAAGTTCGATCCCTGGCCAGAGAGCTTCCCACATGGCATAGCAGACCTCTCCTGCCTCGCCCGCTACTGCCTTCAGCAATGTACTTCAGTAGATCCGCCTGTTTTGCTCCCTACTCTACCTCTGGTAAACCTCTCACTATCCCACACCTCTGGCCTATACCCCAGCTCTTGTATGCGTAAAGAAATAATCTTTAAGAAAAATTTAAAAAATAGTAATATTTAGTAGTTTAAAGATGTTATATTCTTTTATTTCTTCTATTCCTTCTGTTTTATTTTGCCTAGTGATCATTAAGCTTCTTAGATTTGTAAATTTTTCCTTTTCACCAAATTTGAAATTATTTTTATTGTTTCCTTTCTTATCTCTTTCTGATATCCAATTATATATGTTAAACCACTTGATATTTTCCCACAAATCACCAAGATTCTATTTTATTCACTCTATTTTCATTCTGTTTTCCATATTAGATAGTTTATATTGATCCATGTTCAAATAATGATCTGTCTTTTGTCATCTTCAATCTGGTATTAAACTACTGATTTTTTTCTCATTTCAAAATTGTATTTTTCAGTTTTTGAATGTCCATCTGGTTTGTTTTTATAATTTCTATTTATTTGCTGAGATTTTCATCTTCTCATTCTTTACAGCTTTCTTTAAGTCATTGAATATATTTACAATTACTATTTAAAGTTCTTATTTGATCATTTCAACATCTGAATGATCTCAATGCTGGTTTCTATTGGCTGGTTGCTTTTCTTGACTATGTCATATTTTTTCATTTATTTGCATATGTAGTGGTACTTCATTGTTTAACTATTGTGACTGAAACATTGCAGAGTCTCTGGAGACTATTATTTTCCATTGAGATGGAAACACAGATAACTAGGGTAACAATTTAAATATCCACTTAGTTCCTTCAGTTTTCCAACTATCGTTTTCTATGTAGTTTCCCTGGAATGTCTCCTCCAGGTGAATAAATTAGTAATTAGTCTAATTGACTAAAGCATATACATAAAATTTAGGCTCCCCTTCTACAGTTCTCTCCTCTTCAACATTATTTCCTCCCTAATTTTACAGTCACTTTGGCAGCCCCAAACTCTATCCTCTGACACCTCATAGCACTAATATTGGGGCTTTCTGCTTGAGTTCAGCCACCCTGCACTCGCAGACTGGGTAGGATGCTAAACTGTAAAAATCTCATTCAGATGGCCTATTTCATGGGTTGCCATTCCTCCAGTTTGTGTTTACTCTGGGTCACATTCCAGTGCCTATATATGTGTGGTTTTAACATTTTAACTCATAGTATATCATTGCCACCTGTGGGAGGGCTAATAGAATACAAGTATCTACCATGATTAGAAGCATATTCCTTTATAACTCCTTTTCAAGTACACTAATCAGATTAAATGGTATTTTACAATTACACATCTGAGCTACTTTTCGTTAAAAAAAAATTATGTTATGGGCCTCCCTGGTGGTGCAAGGTGTTAAGTCTCAGCACTATGAAGCTATCAGCAGCCACTACAGCATCAATCTGATTCCCGGCCAGGGAGCTGACCCACATGGCACAGCAGACCTCTCCTGTCTCACCCGCTGCTCCCCTCAGCAGTGTATTTCATTGGATCTGCCTTGTTCTGCTCCCCACTCTGTCTCTGGTGAATCCTCTCACACACACACACACCCACACACCTCTGGCCTATACCCCCAGCTCTTGTATACCTAAATAAATCTTTTTTTTAATTAGTTTGGCAATTTTATATTTAGTTTTATTTTCTAACATACCAGAAAACATTTTTACTGTGCAATTTAAGCCATTTTACCACTTTTGCAGACATACCTGTAAAAATAACTGTTTTATCTCTGTTTGTTCTTTACTCTTTAAGTCAAAGTTAGTTAGGTCCAGGGTCATTTTGAAATGTCATCTTCTTTATGTCACAGTATTATATGTAATCAACATGCTTCTGGTCTTTGGAGTTGACCAACATTAAAGCCAACTTAATGATTTATGAAGACTGAGAATCACAATGCAGATAATAAGTAGAAGATGGAGAAATTATGGCTCTTAGGATTTTGTGGTGAAAAAGAGATCATCTTAAGAATAGATAAGATGGGGCCTCCCCGGTGGCGCAGCAGTTAGGCGCTGCGCTGTGGAGCTGTCGGCAGGGGCGACGCAAGTTTGACGGCCGGCTGGGGAGATTCCCACATGGCGCAGCAGACCTCTCCTGCCTCGCCCGCTGCTCCCCTCAGCAGTGTATTTCAGTCAATTTGCCTGTTCTGCTCCCCACTCTGTCTCTGGTGGACCCTCTCGCTGTCCCACGCCTCTGGTCTCTACCCCAGCTCTGGTCTGTACTCCAACTTGTATGCATAAATAAATAAATCTTAAAGAATAGATAAGATGGAAATACTTCACAAATCTCTGCAGAGTGTCCTTGTTTCTGTAAGGTCATTGTCCTTATACCAGGGGAAGAATGGAAAAGTGCCTCCACCCTGTTGGGCTGTTTCCTTTTGGATAAAACCAACCCATCCCAGCAGCTTCTATCCCCAGGAAAAGGCCACACCAAATAGAATGAGTTCTTGCAAATCTGTGCCCCTTAGACAGGAGCACTTATCATCCCACATCCTCCATTTTAATCATCCCACAGCACACTTAAGAGCTGCGCTGAGCAGGGTTCTGCACACAGCAAGTTCAGCATATGCAGCCTCTGCTGTTAAAAGCAGAGCCCATCGTGGAGAAGGTATACAGACAATTCAGTATAAATACCGTATCACAGTTCCTTTAGGCTTGTGGTCTACTGTGCCTACAGGATGCTAACATCTGGAGGGAAGATGCAGCATTCAGTCAGGAAGCTCCCTGTCTTCCAAATCACTGAATAGACTTTTATGTGAATTGTATAAACCCAGCAATCATAATATTATACCAACTAATATTTCCATAATGATTAACAACTGTATGTAGCATGCACATATGTGTTTGTGTGTATAAATCCAGTTAATTACCATATCTTTATGGAACAGGCTTAATTATCCAATTTTACGTATGAGGAAGTTGAGTGTTTTTATTATGCATGTTTTGATCTCATTCTCTGTGCCAGATACAAGGCCGACAAAGGAAAAGGAAAATACAGTTCCTGCCTTAAAGTTGCTCACAGACTAAGGGAGGAGCTCAAAATTGAACGAACTTGACTTGCCCAAGGTCACACAACTATTTATTGTCAGATCTGGGTCTCCATCCAACTTTTCTGGCACCACCTGCAGCGTTCTCATCACAGCTGTCTCCAATAAAGGTCAGGCGCACTCAGGGAGCAGCCGGTGGAAAGGAGGAGGGACAGAGGAGGGAAAGGAGGAAGAGTCCAGCTATTCATGCTGAGATCTGAAATGAAGTACAAGTCATTACACTACAACTATGAAGACTATGATGAGATGCTAGCGAATACCATTGATACAGTGTTGGGTAAAAAATGGTCTGTTGACCCAGGTTCAGTAGATCTGTATGGACCAGTACAGAGTGAGAACATGGGCAAATTTAAGCAGCTGGATTTTTTTCAGGTGGCATGGTTGTGACTGAAATTTCCCTTTTTCCTTTCTTTGCTTTCCTATTACAATTGTGTTGATATTGCTAAAATATAAACTGCAAGTAGGGGAAAAAAGAGCACATGGAAAGATTAAAACTTACGTAGCCAGGCAGATTTTAGCTCAAACCCCAGTTTTTTCAATGACTCACAGTCTAATCTTCAGAAAGTAACTGATCTTCTCCGCACCTTCATTTCTTTGGTAGACAGTACTGTTAATCTCGCAGAGTTGTGCTGAGAATTAGATACTGGGATACTTGATACACGCAGATCAACTGCTCAGCCTGTAATTATTCTTATCATTATAATTGTGTAATGTGAGCCAAGAAGTGTGTTGGAGACGGACATCGCAAGGCTACCGGGAGACACAAGTTTGGCCAAGAGTCTACAGCAGCATCTTTAACCCAAAGAACCCAAAGAACAGTAACATGGAATCATCCTTATGAGCAGCAAAAACGCCTACTGAGCCAGGTCCTAAGAACATAAACATAAAATACCACCTGTCTAAGAGGATTTATCAGCGATTTCTCTACTTACTCAAAAACACCTATTCATCCGAAACTAAAAGAAGAACCAGTGGTATAAAAATAAATAAGATTCAGTTGCTAAGAAGAAACAATCGTGGAAACATCAATGGTCTGTTTACCGAGGTTAACATAAACTTAATGTCGTGTGGAAAGCATAATGGTAAAATGAGGGACCGGGGAGCATAGAAAGTCACCTGCTCCAGCCTGGGGAGAGGAGAGGAGGGAGACGCTGGAGCTGAGCCTTTCAGCTCCGTGTTAGGAGAAAGGGCCTGAGGCAGAGGCAGGGAAGCCTCCCAGGCAGAGAGGAAAATATAAGCGACAGTGTATTAGAGGACGCTGAGGGAGTAGAATTTAAAGCAGGGGGAGATTGGCAAGGAGTGGGAACCAGTGCATATGAAGCTTCATCCACTCTCTCCAGGGAACAGGGAAGGATCTGAAACCAGGAGCTCAGAGTTAAGGTGGTCAGCTTTCCAGTTCAGACAAACGTTCTAGAGCCCTGATAGGAAGGAAGGGAATGAGACAGCCTGGTTGTGTTAGGGTCATTTCCAGAGCTTCTGGAGAAGGACCAGTCTGCCCTGGGACAGGGTCAAGGGCACGGAGACAAGGGGCTGGACACCAGATGTTAAGATGGTCCTTGACAATCCCAAGAACTCAGTGAGAAGCAGAAGGGACATATTTGAGCTTTGGAAAAGAATTTGTTATAGACACAGTCTGGGAAAGCTTCTTGGAGGAGGTGGGCATGAACAACCCTGTAAGGGAGATGTGGGTGGGAAAGAAGGGGCAGAGGGAATGGAGATAATGAAGCCAAGAAGCAGTGACATGTAGATCATGCACACAGAGAAAGCAGGTCGATGGAAAGAATGCGTGATCTTTGATGTGCCCCCTACATTGTAAATTCTCATCCCCAACACAGGAGAAGCATTTGTGTTAGAGGGTACTCTCCCACCAAAAGGCCCTTTCTTCCTGAGGCGATGCATAAAGAGAGACTACAGTGAGCTCGAGGCAAAAAAAAATACAGAAATTCTTCTGGACTATAATCCAGATAAGAAAAGACAGTTGTTTCTGAAGCCACAAAATCTCTGGTAGACTAAGGTGACTCCAGGCTTGACCAGAGAGGGAAGCAGAAACATCACATTGCTCTGCTCCTGCTTCCTCACTCCCCCACCAGCCTGACTCCCAGAGCAAGCAGCTGGCAAGTGGTAGACCAGCCAGCTGTGCCAGGGGAGGGGGGGTTAGGGGGAGGGGGGGATGCAGGCCAAGGGGGAGGGGAGAGACAAGAAGTGTTTGGAGGAATGAGGTTCCTTTGCAAACTAAGTGTCACAGGTGTTCAGGATAGAGCAGGGGCCAGCAAGCTTACTCTAGAAAGGGTCAGGGCGGAAACTACTTAGGCTTTGGGGGGACATTCACTCTCCATCTCTACTACTCACAAAAGCAGTCATAGGCGGTACGTAAGGAAATGAGCACAGCTATGTTCTGGCAAATCTTCATTTATGGACACAGATTTGAACTTCATAAAAGGTTCACATGCCACAAAGTATTCTTTCTCTGCCTTTTTTCGACCAGTTAAAAATGTCCAAGTCATTCTCAGCTCACATACAAAAACCAGGCAATGAGCTGGGTTTTGTCTGTGGTGTGTGGTTCGCATCCCTGGCTTAGAATGAGGGTGTTGTGATAGATGAAGAGCTGGGGGATCAGCTCCTAGAGAGGAGCTGCCCCCAAATGCACCCCTAGGGATTCCGGACAGGATGGGATGCAGGCTGAAACCAAAAGACAGAACTCTCTTCTTCCTGCCTGCCTCTCCCTCCCTCCCTCCCTCCCTTCCTTCCTTCTCCCCCTCTCCCTCCTTTCCTTCCCTACCCTCCTTCCCTCCCTCCTTCCTTACTCTTTTTTTCTATTTTCTATACTGCTGGATTCCATGGGTGCTTCCCTCACTAATATGCTGCTTGTTAACAGGCTGCACCACCCTTTTCTCATAATTAAGCCTGTAGTGATGGAGTTTTACATTGCCTTTCTATTAATTAAATTTTGAAATACTATTTCCTATATTTCCATGAACCATGTCATGGTCATTCAGTTTTTCACCAAGCCCAATAATAAAACAAAAGCCATACGTAGAGTAGCTATAACACTGGCTACCAGAAACATCTGGGGCCGAGCCTCCTGAACAGCTGGACCTCCCTGTGGCCTCAGTTGCCCATCAGGGAAATGGACAGAGCCTCTTAAGCAGCTACGAGCCTTGTTCTTGCCTATCCGGCTGCTCCAACCTACCAGGTCCTCAGACTCACGGACACACAGTGTTTCATTTACCCCGAGTCTCCCTCTTACCCCGCATTGGGCATTAAATAATCTTTTCTAGTTCCCAAAGATTCATGTGGCCTGGTTTAGAAAATACCTGAGAATCCTCGGGCTTTGTTTTTTCTCCTAGCAGCATAGCTGAGGGTTAGTTGTGCATCAAAATAAGATGATTAGGAAGATTGACTTACAAAATTCTTGACAAAGAGCCCAACCATTTTCCTTGGCTTGGGCACAAGTCTCCAGATTTCCTTAAAAGAAATCATCAATATTGTGTCAAATTCAGGCTCTTAAACCACTAGATCCCTCCCTCCCCCACAACCGCTGCCCCCAGAATAAAAGGATTCATGTAATTACATTTTGCTCTTTTCTGCTCTTTGGAAGCAACTGTCCCCTTTATTAGAGAGAAAACATGGGATATCCGCACTGCTCTGCTCCCAGACCTCTGACTTCTGAGGGCCCATCCCAAACTCTGCCCCTTCTTTAACTTTCACGATCGTTTAGAACTGGGCATGAAAGCAAGGAATCACGGAGAAACCTCTAGAGAAGATAAGGAGGCATGTTGAGGTTCTCCTGTGCCCCTCCTGCCTTCAGCCAGCCCCGAGGACTAGAAAAGGAGCCAGCCACCATATCTGCCTGGGACCCAAAACGTGTGTGACCCCATAAGTCACATCTGAAAGGACACTGACAACAGGATTTTATTGAACCGTCTATGGGAAAATGCTCTGGGTACATTTCTAACAATAAAGCTCCCAGGACTCCTGGGTCTTCATGGAGAGCCCGGCCCTCACTGCTGCGATGTGGGAAAGATGGATACACTTGTCCATCCCCAGGATCCATTCGGAACCAATTTTCTGCCATGAGGCACAAGGTTGGTCCAGCTGGCTTCCCACAAATCTGGTTCTGAAGGAGGCACAAAGCCCCACTGAAAACACATCCATCCTTTCTATTTGATCTTTCTTCCACATGCCTTTTGGATTAATGTGGGCATTTTGTTTCCATCTGTTTTCAACTCTTGGTTAGAAATCCAGAGTCCAGCCCTAGCCCTCTGTAGGGCTGGGACGCCTCCGTGGGGTCCACGAAGATCCACTGCAGGTTTATTTCAAATCGACCAACCCTGAATACTTCTGAGTGCCTCTGAGGGAATACTTCAGAGGGAGCACTTCTGAGGGAACACTTCAGAGTACTTCTGAGTACTTCTGAGTGAACACTTCTGAGTACTTCTACATGAATACTTCTGAGTGCTTCTACAAGAATACTTCTGAGTACTTCTGAGCACTCCTGAGTACTTCTGCGTGAATATGTTATGCCCGATATAAATGGGGTGCCTGTCTATGGGTTCTCACCCGTGCGCTTAAAAGGGACTTATAAGACTCAACTGCAGACACGCACAATAAAATTAATAAAAGGGTTTATTTACAAAAAGGAAAAGGGAAAAGATAAAGAATAAATTGGTGAATGCGCCCTACCAGTTCCGCTGAGCTGGGATCTTATGGCCCACTCAAAACCTGGCGATCCACAACCACGAGAAATAGCTCCCCTCCAAGCTCACAGGTCTGGTTTTTAAATCCCCAAAACCCTTTCTTAACTCCACCCTCAGTCCTCAGCATCCTTCCTTCCGCGATGATGGCATTCTGGGATTTGTAGTCCTAGGTGTCTTGGATCTGTCTGGCTTGAGGTGGGGGTGGGGACCTGGGACCCCCCCCTTTCCTGAGGACTCCCCTCTTACAAACACTTCTGAGTACTTCTACACGAATACTTCTGAGAGCACTTCTGAGCACTTCTGAGTACTTCTGAGTGAGCACTTCTGAGTACTTCTTGTGTGCCAGCATTGTGCTACCTCTCAGGCACTTGCTGAATGCCATGATTCAGCACAGGCATCTTTTCCGTGTTAAAGTTCAAGTCATTTCTAACGTCTGCAAGACCTAACATGACCCCTCCAACTCCCCACCACGCTGGGCTCACCTCCTGCAACGCTGCCTTACTCACTCCCCTAAGCCACCCTGGCCCAATGCTCCTCCACGACCACGCCAGTCACCTCTGCCTTGGTCTCCGCACTGGCTGTTCCCTCTGCTCTCCCCAGAATGCCCTTTCCCCAGAACACGAACTTCCTCGCCCTCTTCAAGTCTTCACTCAAACATCATTATTTCAACAAGGATTAGTCTGACAATTCTGCTGAAAGTTGCCACCTTCAGCAGCTCCTAACCCCCTTTTGCCCTACTCTGAATGTTCTTTCTGTGAGCACTTATCACCTCCCTAAGCCTTGGCTCAGTTCCCTAGAAAACATATCTTGACGGAATGCAGCCCACAGGGAAGGGAGATAAGGAGGAGGGATGAAGCATAGTTGGGGAGAGCAGGCCTAAGGGAGTATGTTTCCAAATGCCCCGTTGAACTGGAGCAAGGCAATCGCTGGGCCTCACAGGACATCCTCAGAGAGGCTGAGTGAAGAAGTGAACGTATCTTCAAGCAATCTTTCCAGGGAGGAGAAAAGAATACACTCTGAGGCTTCTGTCTCCCATTGGTCAAGGTCAAGGTCTTCCCACATGGGTGATAATTCCCTCATACTTTCAGGTGGTAGAAAGCAGGTGAGTACAAAGGCCATCCTATGGTGTCTCTCACCTTAGGATAACAGGTGGGAGTTGAGAGACACAAAGCAGGCACCAGGTGAGGGGCTACGGGGCTTGCCTGTGAGCAGCAAGACGGGTGGACCTCCCGGCAGGCCCCTGCAGGAACAGAGGCCCCGGCCTGCAGCACAGACGGAGCCCTGCGGGGACGTGTGTAGATCTGTGCGTAATCTGAGTGCTTCGGGCTCCACCTCCCCAGCTGGAACATGAGCTCCTTACAGGTAAGCTCTTTGTCAACCTGAGTCCCCTGCAGCCTCCCAAGAGTCTAGCAAAAGACCTGGCACTTGGTGGTCCCCAGCATAGGTTAAAAGAAGAAAGGGCCTTGATGTGAATAAGAAGAGACTCCGCCTTTGACGAGCTCACAGAGAGGTCAGCAGCTCCTGGAAGGAAAGACAAGCGCTGGGCAGCCTGGGAGTGGCAGGAGCCTTTGGCGGGCTGTGGGGAACTGGCCTCTGAGGCCTGGCACTTGCACTTTGGGCGCCCAGCCTGGCCTCTCTGGTGAAACAAGGACGCTGGAATAAGAAGTTGCGATCTGCACTGTAAGTCCAGCCTCAGCTGATACGTGCATGTAGGACCTTGAGAGAGTTATCCAAACAGGAATTACTATTTAGCAAGTGCTCCCTTTCTGCCGATCACACACTGAGTAATGTGCTGCCTTAGTCCTTCCGGACTCTAATAGGATACCATAAACCAGCTGACTTATAAACAACAGAAATTTATTTCTCTGGGCCTCCCTGGTGGCGCAGCGGTTAAGCGCTGTGCTGTGGAGCTGTGGGCAACGGCGACGCGAGTTCGACGCCCGGCCACAGAGAATCCCACATGGCGCGGCAGACCTCTCCTGCCTTGCCCGCTGCTCCCCTCAGCAGTGTATTTCTGATCTGCCTGTTCTGCTCCCCACTCTGTCTCTGGAGAACCCTCTCACTGCCCCATGCCTCTGGCCTGTACCCCAGCTTGTATGTATAAATAAATAAATAAATAAATCTTTAAAAAAAAGAAAAAGAAATTTATTTCTCATCATTCTCATGGCTGGGAAGTCCAAGATGAAGGGAAAAGCAGATTCGACGCCTGATTTGGCTATCTTGTGACTCTTTCCTCACAGGGTAGAAGGGACAAGGGAGCCCCTAGGGGTCTCTGTTTTGAGGACATGAATACCATTCATGCTGGTTCTACCCTCATGACTCATCCAAAGGTCCTACCTCCTAACACATCACCTTGTAGTTAAGATTCAACGTTGGGGGCCTCACCGGTGGTGCATTGGCCAGGCACTGTACTGTGGAGGTGTAGGCAGAGGCGACGCAAGTTCGATGCCCAACTGGGGAGATTCCCATAGGACACCGCAGACCTCTCCTGCCTAGCCCGCTGCTCTCCTCAGCAGTGTGTTTCCATCGATCTGCCTGTTCTGCTCCCACTCCGTCTCTGGTGAACCCTCTCACCGCCTCACGCCTCTGGTCTGTACCCCAGCTTGTATGCATAAATAAATAAATCTTTAAAAAAAAAAGATTCAATGTTGGAATTTGCAGGGACCCAAATATTCAGTTTGTAATCTTTTCAAGTTTTTTCTTATTTTATTCTTACAACAGTCATTGAGAGAACTATGATGATCCCCATTTCA
Organism: Scalopus aquaticus; assembly: GCA_004024925.1. Taxonomy (NCBI): domain Eukaryota; kingdom Metazoa; phylum Chordata; class Mammalia; order Eulipotyphla; family Talpidae; genus Scalopus; species Scalopus aquaticus. The sequence continues at coordinate 61,583 of PVIJ01006990.1, read as the reverse complement.
TAGAAATTTAAACTGAAGCCAGAGTTGTCCCATGAATAGGCCCAAGCTCTCCCACTAAGCAGTGGCAGAGCCGGTACTTGAACTGGGAACTGCCTGAGTCAGTCTAAACTCATAAAACCTCCCTCCAGCACTGTGCAGCTGGGTCTCAGTGCTCTCTTTCATAAAATGAAAAGATCAGACGACATAATCTTTAAAGCCTTGTTTTCATTAAACTGCATCCTAAACACGTCAAGGTCAAAGATCCAGCCCAGACTTGGTAGGAAGCGAGTGGATGTAGTCCAGGAAAAACACACCACCAGTGTCCATGGCCTCCAAGCAGGTCTTGGGCACCAGCAGCCTCCTTTCAAGCCCCATGCAGTGGGCACATCAGCCAGGCCAGGGAAGAGGTGCCCCCTGAGGAAACTGGGAGCGTGACGACACAAACAGTGTCCTCTCCAGTTCCAAGTTACGAGTGGCAGAAGCTAACCTACTCACTCACGGCAGAGCCCGTGGCTGCAGGGTACCCGGGCCAGAGCAGCCAAAGCCTGTGACTCAGCAAAATGCCACTGAGCTGGATCGAGCTCACCACCGTGCCAGGGAAACAGAATACAAGCCACATGTGAAGTTTCACATTTTCCAGTAGCCACATTTAGATGGCAAGAAGAAAGAGGTGACACAAACGTGGATGATAGGTTTCACTTAACCCAACAGATCCAAACTATTTTCACATCAATGTGTAATCAATATAAAAATTCAGTCAGATCATTTACAGTCTATTTTTCATGCGAAGTCTTGGCAATCTGATGTGTCTTGGGGTTAGAGCACCTTTGCATTCAGACTCGTCTCATTTCAAGTGCTCCGGAGGAATCAGCAGGGATCAAGTGCTCACAGCAGCTTCCTGGCTGTGCTGGACAGTCAGACCCAGGGCTGCGGGAGCTGATGGAGAACACTCAGGTCCAAGCACATATTCACACTGTCGCCCCACAACCAACAAGGGACTTTGCTGAATCCCGGCAGCACCGGGACCAGCAAACACCAGTTACACCCCTGTCCCCAAACATCTGGGCGCAGCCCTGGAATCAGGCGGAGGCCAAGGGGGAGTGGACACCAATCTGATCCACACACAGAGTGCAGGCAAAGGAGAGGAAGTCAGTTCCTGGTGAGGGAAAGAGCCATCTGGCCTGCTGCTCTCTGAAGTTCAGTTCACCTTCTAATATCAAGAATAACAGGCCAAGAAAAAAAAAAATCCTGGAGGCCATTAAGCAATGGAAGCAAGAGGTCAGAGATCCTTGGTCAGTTCCTTGGGAAATGAGTTTCATATGAGATTCAGGAGTGAGGAGAAAATTGTCGAAAATTCATAAAATCAACAATTTCTGTATTTAAGTAGTGTCAAACCGCAGGAGCCTGCAGCCCTAACATCGTCCTGAAAGCCTCAGCCCCAAACTCATTTATTAATTGCTGCTTACAACATCCACAGAAGCAAAGGGGGGCAGGAAAGACGTGTGTTTTTCAAAACTGAAGAACTTGGAGACTGCTGGGGGTGGGGGGAAGGGGGGTTGTGGTTTTTCCAGGAATGGGATGGATTGAAATGGATTTTAAAAAAGGAAGAAAAGAAAACATTTCCGACCCTCCTTCGCTCCCCCACACCAACTAAACATGCAGAAAGCAGTGAAGAAAGAGTGGCTTTGCTGCCACCGGGAGAAATCTGACTCCCCCGCCATGGTACCTCACCCAGTTTAGACATTCCCTGTCCCTTCCTCGGGCGCCTCCCCCCTCAAGAGGGAACCATCTGCGGGCACTTGGAAGGAGCTTGGGGAGAGTTTACTGGCTGCCTCTGCCTCGGGCCACATGGAAGTCACATGCGGAAATGCGCTGCAATAATCTCATGTTTATAATTCTGAGAGGAGGATGGCAGAGTTAAGGATGGGATTGATCAGGTTCCAAATTTATTTCCTGGAGTCAAATTTAAAAGAGGGATGTTAAGGACAGAATCTCTAACGAGGTGGGCACATTGCAACAAGTTTTAAGTTTATTTCTCCCTGGGTGTTTGTTCAGAGTTTTAAAACCGTTGCTTTCTTCTCACATGTCCTGGCCCATCCTTGCCAAAGTTTACAAAACTCAGAAAACTGTCTCCTGTAATCTATTCTTATCAAAATCAGAAAATCTTATTTTCCAAGGGTTCATTTACAGGACAACAGCCCCCTTCTGCTGTAGGGCCTTTATCATTGTTTTTTATTGTTTTGGTTCAGATTTTAAGCATTACCATCTGAAAATCTTGTCCATTGTCAGTGATGTTAAACATCTTTCCCATCAAGGTCTGGTTTTGAGATTTCTCCCTAGAAAACCAAAGCTTAGGATGGGCCTGTTCCACTTCCCGGCACCCTGCTGAAGATATTTTCAGGGAGTCTTTTCAAAGCCTCTTGTCTGAACTGGCCGCTTCCCTGGAGCTGCCTGAGTCACCTCCCCAGCGCTTCTTTCTCAATTAGGATTCGATGTTTCATAGCCTTTGCCTGGAAGTAGATTTTCTGGGTTCCTAGCATGGCATGTCCATTCTGGGCACATGCTTCAGCTAAGAAATCCCTGAGGGAAAGAAGAAAAACAGGTGAGCTGGAAAACCAACTGCAAGGTAGTCCTTCTTCCCACGGCTCAGCGCTCTGCAGTTTACAGAACGATTCTGCACACAGTATTTCATCTGACCTCACAATCCCCCAGCAAGATGGGGACTGAATCTTCTTGTTCTAATAACGGGAAACTGAGGCTGAGCTTGTAGACGTGCCTCCTAACGAGGAGCCCGGGGGGACTCGAGACTGGCGCGGCTCTTAGAACAGGAACCCAGCTCAGCTCTGTCGAGGGGTCGCCTGCAGAATCAGGGCGCCATTCAGGCTTCGCCCCTCAGTCAGTGCAGTGCGCTTGCCTCAAGCTGACCCCGTGTCTCGGAGATGTTTCTCCACCCACTCTGGATCGTGCTCCAGTTCAACGATTCCACTGGTCCCCCAAAATGAATGTAATCAGAGGAAAGAAGTAAAATTCCAACCAAATATGTATGGAGGAGCAAGTATGTGAGAAAAGGTGATGTTGACACTCAAAAAGTCTGTGTTGTTTGAGTAGAAAAGCTGGAAAGAGTTGAGGATTCTGTGTCGGCGAGGGCTCCGGGGCAAGGCCGTTGCGGATGCTGCCGTGAGATGCCCCCCGAGCCGGGAGAGGCTGGTGGAGACTCTGTAGAGGAGAACCCAAGCCTGGGCGGTGAGTGCCCACTCCAGCGCAGGACCAGTCACCAGGAGCCAGGGTTAAAAATACAGAACTCTGGACTTCTCTCGGGGTTTCTAGAAGAAAAGCCCCGAGAACCAGGGATTGAACCAGGGTCAGTTATCTTGGGAGAGCCAGGAGCAGCGGAAAGCCTGAGTCAGCTCCAGAGGCAGAGATGGTCCAGTGGCAGAGAAGTTGTGAGCGGGCCGGAGAGGGCGCGGCCTGCAGCCAGGTGAGGGCGAGGCAGCAGAAGACCAGGCAGGTTGGCGAGCACCTGGCGGAAGAGGTGATGGGGGCGCGGCAGGGACAGACAGCCCCACAGGAGCCCGGGAAGGGGCCAGAGAGCACTGCAGCGGGAGACATGGAAGGGATTGAAGCAGGAAAAAGACACTCTCCAACTTTATAAGCCGACAGCTCTGAGTGTGAGATGAGCTGCCAGGAGCTAGTTAGGAGGGGCAGAGCTGGGCAGCCGAGGAGCTGGGGAGCGCCGACTTGAGATGTGTCTGCAGGCAGATGGGACAGGTGCCCAGAACCTTGCTCCTGCCACCCTCACAGAGCAAGGTGCACCCCACCAGCCAGTTTAGACTCAGGTAGGTGCCTTACTTGCCAAGCAGAAATGCAAGAGAGGAGAACAAGAACGATGCCACATAGCTTGTTCCAGGACAGACAGACACAAAGCGGCGCCTGTGTGGGGAGCAGCGGTCTCCCGGTGCTCTCCGGTGCACACAACTCTGAAGGCCAATGCGAGCGCCAGATTCACAGATGAACCCAACTGCAGAGCAGCCATCCCAGCAGGAACAGTGGGTGCTCTGTGACGAGCAGGGCAGGATCCCCACGCTTGGCGCTCACAGTCAGACAGACAACCGCAGTGGCTGAGGATATTCTGGGTCGTGGCCACATGTGGGGACACCCAAGTGACAAACAGGCTCACGGACAGCTGGGGAGAGCAGGTGACCACCAGGGACGTCTCAACCACCCGAGGGGACAGTGCAGGTGTATTTGTGGGACTCGGCATAGAAAGGGAGTCCCGGCCCTGGTGGCGCAGTGGTTGGGCGCTGCGCTGTGGCGCTGCCTGCAGTGGTGGGTTCAAAGCAGGGTGGGGGAGATTCCCACGTGGCGCAGCAGACCTCTCCTGCCTCGCCCGCTGCTCCCCCCAGCGGTGTGTTTCCGTCAATCTACCTGTTCTGTTCCCCACTCTGTCTCTGGTGAGGCCTCTCCAGGGCCCCGTGCCTCTGGCCTGTACCCCAGCTTGTATGCATAAATAAATAAATCTTTAAAAAAAAAAAGAAAGAAAGAAAGGGAGTCCCAGGGGGGGGTTCTTGGAGCACCTCAGAACCTGTGGCCATGAACTCACGAGCAGAGGCACTGTCTGCTGGAACTGGCGTCAGACTGCAACTGAACATGGAATTCTCAGGACTCATTTCATATTAACAGACTTTTCTCTTAAAATGAGACCACTGGTATTCCAACAAATTATTCTGCCAGATTTGTTATCTTACACTTTTGTTTATTTACTTAGTAAATGGTTATCGACATCCTAATATTCTAGTCCTGGCTTCTCCAACCTTGACAAGCACAGGAGTCACCCAGGCACCTGGCTAAAATGCACCTCCCAGGTGATGAGTTTCAGGGTGTAGCCTAAGACTGCATTTTGAATTCATTTTCCGATGCCCCGGTCCCTGCACCACACTTGGAACGGGGTGGGGGTGGGGGGGCCTCCGGTCCAATTAGATGTTCCTTGCACCAGCCCTTGGGTCCAGTTCTCACTCCACTTTGACCTTAATCATAAAAAGAATTCATGTATTATCCATTAGAGTATCTACTCTGTCCAAATCAATGGGACACAGAAATAAACATGACTTTTTATATGGAAGTTACAGTCCATCGGTAGGAGAGAGGATGGGTGTTAACCCAGTAGAATCTGCCCACCACCAGATCCCCAACTATGCTGGAACCCTAATGCACTGCCCCATTCAATCCTCACTCCAGCCTGAAACAGAAAACGTCTCTGTCTTACAGAGAAGGAAAACCAACCTAGGGAAAGTTACGTTGATTTCTCAAGCTTAGACAGCCACTGAAAAGTTTAGTTTGGATCCAAGTTTAGGTCTGGCTGGCCCCGATGTTCAAACACTTTCCATCAAGCCCCACCGAGGACACAGATATATGTATAAACACCCCAACCACTGGGCATGGAGTGCTGCGTGCAACCTGAGAAGTCTAAACAGCTTGCGGCGGGCGCTCAGCAGGTAGGGTGGTAAATGACAGGCGCATGGAGCGCTTGTATGTTTACTAAATTTGACAGGATTGCCAGAAAATAGCAGCATGAGGACTTTGTGTTGAAAACATATTTTTTGATGCTACAGAGGAGACTGGTTTCCTTCCTTATTCATAAATTCTCCCTTTTTTGGACTACAGTTCCAAAGCCCGGATACCACCTGCCCAGCCAGGAGAGGCTGGCATCGCTGGCTCACAGCCCCAGAAGCCAGCAGACAGCTCGTCTGCAGACGCCCAGGGTGGGGGCAGCCCACCCTGCCAGCCACCTTCTATTAGACATCAGTCTGGGTCTCGCAGAGCAGAGCCCAGCCCAGGAATCCGGGACGTGAGCATTCTGATCCCCAGCGAAATCTACACCGTCACCCCAGTGAGGTTTTCTTCCGCTGTCACCCCTGCGTTCAGGGTCTCTGGCGCTGAGACTCGCCCACTCGCCCACGCAGATGGCTCCCTCACAGCTCCTGCCAGCTCCTGCCCGGACTGACCACTAATGAGGACCCCGCGGCAGGCGTCTGGGATTCAGGAATGACTCCACTTTCTCTGCCGCTGACTCATTGTTATTGGGACTGGACGGGAAGACCGGGGAGAGCACGAGTCTCAGTCCCGAGGGCCACTCCCTACCTGGCCACACTCGGGGCCCCTGGGAAGGGTGCCACCCGGGGGTGGTGACAAAATGTTCCATTTCATATTTGGACTAGAGGGGACAAAGGAAACCAAGATGGTCTCTCATTACATGTGAACACCTGGAAGTCAGACCCTCCCCGGTCCTCCGACGAGGTTTTAGTCACATTCTCTATTTACTCGACACTAACGTGGCTTCCCACTGCCCACAGAGGGCACAGCAGACAGGAGCCTTCGTTAAGGAAGGGACCCCTGTAAAAACAGCAAACAGGAGTCTTCGTTAAGCAAGGGACCCCTGTAAACACACCCAGGCGGCCATTGTTCCCGAAGTAGAGCAGCTTCATCTCCTGACCTGTCACTGTTCCTGATCACACTCACTTCTGGCGCAGAAAACCAAGCAGGCCACAGACACCGAGGGCAGCTGGGGGCAGTTCCCACCCAGGTCACTCCAGCCCCTCGTCTGGGACATCACAGAGCTTTTTCTGCACACTCACCGACCCGCAGGCATGACAAGGGTCTTGCTGTAGACGTGAGCGGGAGCTGAACACACCAGCGTTTCTTTTGCCAACAGCAAGGAGATGGTTTCTGGAATCACTGAAACCCCATTTCTTTCCAGCAACAGCTGGCTACCGGGTCCGCGGCCAGTGTCCAAGGATGACATGTTAATACAAATCTAGCCTCTTCCATAATGAGATGAGTTGGGCTTGAGGAGTGATTTGCTTAAAAGCCACATCATAAATCAGCTGCCAGGTCTTCTTTATCCCAGAACTGGCAGGCTCACCTTTACACTGCATTAACCGCATCTGAAACTTGACCTCGCAGCCCCAGAGCCTGCTGGAAACAACATGTGTTCAACGACTTGCAGTCAGAGCAGCAAGAACTTAAGTCGTTCCACATTTTTAATAAATGGGCCAGAAACCCTCGGGCGACTCCCTGCCCTGGAGCTCAGCGTATCGGTGGAGCGAGGAGGACAGAGACAGGCCCCGGCCGCAGCCTCGGGCGAGCCTGCGCTGGCGGGCCGGGCCGGGCACCCGGGCCTGTTCTTAAGTACAACCAGTCTCAGCCTGAAGAAAGGCCCAGGAACATTATCTGAATTGCCTATAACGGCCTGGCTAGGTCGGAGTGTCATGGCTCAGTGGAAGGGAAGAGAGAAGGGGAAGACACGCGAGACCACCTGCCGAGCGCAGTGTGGGCAGGAAGCTCCGTGAGGAGCGGAGCCGCTGGGGCTGCCTCCAGCTCGCCGCTTCTCTGATATTAAATCAAGGAACGTGGGCCTCCCCGGTGGTGCAGCGGTTGGGCGCTGCGCTGTGGAGCTGTCGGCGGCGAGCGACGCGAGTTCGACGCCCGGCCAGGGAGGGTCCCACATGGTGCGGTAGACCTCTCCTGCCTTGCCCACTGCTCCCCTCAGCAGTGTTAAAAAAAAAAAAAAAAATCAAGGAACGTGATTGCTCAGTCAAACACAGCTCTGGAGCTCCCCAGGCCGGGCCGAGGAGTCGATGCTGTAAGTCAGCCGCTGGAGAAACTCCGTGAGCCAAGCACTGACCACCGGGGAAGTGAAGAGAATGAAGGTGACCCTCCCCTCCAGGAGCAGCCATCTTCAGCGGGAGGGAGCGAGGAAAGACGTTTGCTTGTTTCATAGGCGGAGCGCTCAATACTAAGGCTGCGCTAGGCTCAGGGACGCAGTAAGGAATGAAGTCTGCTCAGTCTCGCAGGGCAGATGGGAGAGCAGAGAGCGAGCACTGGGTGGGACCCAGGCCATGGCAATGCCACGGAAGCCCCCAGGAGGCCAGCCCGGAGGCGGGAGCTCAGCGCCGTCTGCCCACTTTGAACAGAGACCGAGGAGGAGCGGCTCAGAGGAAGGGGGTCCAGGATGCCTGAGGGCTCAGGTGAAAGGGCAGAGCAGATGCAGGAAAGAAGACCAGCACAGTGAGTACACAGTGCCGGGAGTGGGGGGGCAGGGGCCAGCAAGATTCAGCTGGACAGGACCTCCAGTGCTGCATACAGCAGGTGCTTAATAATAGCATAAGAGGACAGTGATGGGTGCACAAAGAAGGAAACCTTGACATTGGGGAATCTGCTATGGTAGCTCAGATGACCATGTACACTCTTCCCTCAAAAAAAAAATCCTCTTAAAGGCTGGCTAAGTGTTAGAGGAGAAGCCGTCCGAGCAGAGGATGTGCCCGGGACATTGTGGCAGTCTGGAAATTGACCCTATTCTCTGTCAGTCTCAGACCAGGTCCAAGATGAACAACACACCAAGCTACCAAATTCTAGATTGGGATGCGCAGAAAAGGAGGGACTGACAGTAAGTCAGACGCACATGGACTTTTTGCGGAGGGAATTCCTGCTGGGCAGAGCCTCCACTTCCGAAATCAGAGCCATTCCCAGCCAACTGGAAAACTTTAGGAGGAACCAGGGGTATGATTGCCTCTTTAGGGAGGCTCCTATAAAGTTATTGTCTCATTAGCAATCTAAAAATACCCTTAAAACAAAGGTCCTTAGGAGTCATGTCTATTTAATAGGCAACACTTACGTGCTGGATACTGAGCTAAATAATCCACAGGCGTCATCTCACTTAACCCTCAGGGCAGCCCAGTGATGTTTGAAGAATGGGACGTAACTCCCATCACTGAAGTGAAATACCCTGCCCAAAGTCTCAGGGATACTGGTAAATCGGACTAGGACCCTCTGGGCCACGTTTTCCACTCCTCTGGCCCACTGCCCGCTGCAGACATACCCAACCATCTCCCCTGCAACTTGGAGAACCAAAAGAAAGATTTTTTGACAAATGAGTGTACACCAAAGGGATGCTTGTGGGTTTACTTGGGGGGAAAGCCATTTTACCTTCTGGCGCAACTACTAGCCACCAGCTCTCCTCAGGGTACTAAAGATGACACAGCCTTGTCCCACACGGGGCCTTTTCATTCACCTTTTCTTACGTGGTCCCCAGTGTGCCCGTTTTATAGGAGGGGAAATCAAGACTCAGAGCTGTTAGGTATCTTTTCCCAGGTCTCTCTGCTATTAAAGTACACAAGCCAGGACTCTATTTGACTTCAGGAAGGAGGTGTTTCCATCACAACTGCCACATCACAGCAGAGTGGAGGGGACCTAGGAAGGAGAACGTACCTCACAGTCAGTGAAGGAACGCTGAGAACCCGCTCTGCGAGACACTGCACAGACGCTTTACAAAGACCCTTTACAAAGACGCTGGCATGTCTAGTCCACCAAACCCAGGTTCTCCTGCACAACACACACACACACACACACACACACACACACACACACACACACAGCTACGAGAACCAAGAGAGAGCCGACATCTGCAGATGCATACAATGCTTGTTCTTGCAGCCAAACTGATGGTTAAACTTTCCACTCTCAGATGCCATTGTTAGAAATGAACTCTCATGCTGCAGAGTCTTTATAATATAAGACAACATAAATAAAATACAGGAGAGGATGGGCCCCAAGGGGCCTGGCGTAGAAACAGCAATACAGGTTCCTTGCAGAGGGGAAGTCTGCGGGAGGGGGCCCAGCTGCACGGCCTCTTAACAGATAAAAGCTCCGTCGTGTCTCATGCCCAAATGTGCAGACTCTTAAGTTGCCTGTGATTTTGTTCCTGGTGCTGAAAGGTGGTATCAGAGAAAGAGCACTAGACAGAAAGGAGGCCTGAGTTCAAGTTCCCGTGTCACTGCCTTTTCAGAAATGTCACACAAGCGCCTCTGTCTCGCATTCTTTGTAACATGAAGACATTGGACCAGAAGATCTGAGACCTCTTCTGACTCAGCAGCATGTGTGGAGATCTCTAACTCCTTTCTGTTCCATTCTTGATGGGGCCACAGAGTAGAGCCCACAAAACCAGGACCAGGAGAAGGGATTGCTAAAAGGGTTGGTGCCTAAAGACCAATTCTGCTCACCCACAACTTTGCCAAAGGCCCACATGGCACTGAAGTCCCCACTCTCTTTGTAGCTACCCCCACGCGCTCCACTGAACTAGCTGTCTCTTCATTCTACTGTGCCTTGGAGAAACCAGAAAGTGGAAAGTCCCCAATCTCAAATGAAGATGCCCAGGAGAAGGCCAAGAACTCCCCCCGGGGTTGGGACAACATAGGCAGGCATTGGGAGTGTAAGTTTCTGGAGTAAACCAGGGCTGTCTCTTGTCAGCTGTGACCTCAGGGATTTCACCTCTCTGAGCCTCAGGCTCCTGATAAGCAAAATGATGGTGATTAGAGCACCACTGATGACCAGTAGATTCATTGTGATTATAAGGCTGCATATAAAACTCTTAAGGTGGTTTTAGTCACAGGGTGAGTCTGCAGACAACGTCCAGGGGCCTAGGAACAGGGCTAAGGGTTATTGTATGGGCAAGACTCAGCACCTACTCAGCTCTTGGCCTACGAAATAGTCCCTAATTGCTATACACTTGGTAGAAGGATGAGAAATCACTCTCTTCAGGTGGCAGAGAATGACCTGGTACATGGGAGAAGATCTACCTTTAGAGGCGATAATGGGGAACCCACCAGTCACCACTAGACGCGTGAGCCCCCAAAGCCATGAAGAGAGGGTGGTGCGAAGAGGTGTCTCTTTCGTCACTGAACCAGCTTCCACAGAAAATGAGTCAGGATCACCCCAGAGGAGGCTGCATCTCCCCAGGAAAGGGGCTTTTTCCTGAGCCCTCCCTCAGTGTCCCCTTTTCCCTCTACCACCAGCACCCAGCAGGAAGCCAGCATAGTGTGGATACTGATTAAATATTTGTTGTATGAATGATTAGAAAAGGAAAGGCTGGCGGAACAGACGTTCCAGTGAGCGAACTAAGCGGGGGCTGAGGGCCTCATCTGTCTGGACTGGCCTCCGGACCACAGAGGCCCAGAGGCTCGCTGACCTGGCGAACTAAGGATAGCACCTGGAACACACAGACCAGAGAGAAGCCTTCAGACCAGGGCTTGTCTGAGGGGGAGGCGAGGAAAGCAAAACCATGAGTCAGCAGGTTATCTGTGGCGCTGCTTACTGAGTCACCACCTGACCCCCAAGGGCCTGCTCCTGTGTGTGAGGGGCGTGGAGGTATGTGCAGCTGTTTATATCTACACCTCAAGCTCAGCAGACACCACCAGCCAAGATGAGTCAAGGGTTTCTCTCACGTTTTATTTCAGCTCTGTCACTGGGCTGTCCTTCCGTGACTCAAGGCTGACTTGCCTTCCCCGAGGACAAATACCTGCCAGTAGAGGTGAAGCTGAGCTGCCTCACGGTATGCCCAGGGCCAGGAGATCTGCTTACAAGCCAGATTCTGTGCTGCTCAAGAAGCCCAAGTTTCCAGGCTCCCCGTGAATGCCCCATGAGATGAGGTCCAAGGCTGAGCACAGGCCTCACTCCAAACCTTCCCAGCCCCTCTTCAAAAAATGCCCCCCTGGCTTCCCCTTCTTCCCTTTACCACCTACCTGCTTCTGCTGCTCTGAAGGGATAGTTACAGAAAAGGCAGCTCCCTCCCTGGCTACTACAACCTATTATTAGAAAACTCTGGAAGGATCCCTAACCCCTCCTCCACCCTATTAAAAGAAGTCCTAGTACATCATTCTTCTCACCACTGAAATCAGTCCTGACATTATTTCCAGCTTAATGTCCCTCAGATGTAGCTCAAAAACTCCCATCTCGTACCAAATTCAGTAAAAATTCTGGTCCCTGATGCCGTGCTGCCAGTTACGGGGCGGGGGAGGAAGTCCAGGCAGCCACCCCTCTGCTCTGAGCCCTAGTCAACAGCAGGGGCTGGGGGTGGGGACCCCTGACCTAACCTGGCCCAGTCTGAGTCTCTTCCTTGGAAATTCTGAACAGAAGCTCAGGGATTCCAGTGCCAGGCTGGGGAAAAAAGCCTTAACCCAGTAAGATGTTAAAACTCAGGAACGGTGGGGAACCAGTTTTCTTTTTTAATTTCTTTTTTCTTTTACACACAGCAGGACCATTTTTCCTATGGTGTGACCAGAAAGGCTCAGAAGGCAAGTCGAGGTAGGGCAGATATGGGAAGTGGGAGAAAAATCTATTGCATGTTCCTTACAGTCCCCAGTTCCCAGAAAGTGTTCCCCAGAGAGCCCTTTCTCCAATTTTAATCCATAAGCAAGGAGGCCAGTAGATGACATAGTTAAGTGTCCTTACAATAGAAAATTTAATTAGAAAAACATTTTTAAATCACATCATATACAATATACAATTTTAGAAAAAAAGTTTCCATTCTCACTGTCCATGAAATGATTGTATCCAAATTCCTCACATTCATTTTTAATGTCAGCACTCTGGCCTCCCCGGTACCACCTTTTTTTTGTTATCAATAGTGTTTTCCAGAGTATTTTGAGGTCTTCCATATATGTTGTTCGAAGATGTACATAAGCCTGGCGCTGGAAATTTTAACCCCAGCCACAGAAAAAAAAACAAAGAAGAAAGGAGAGGAGAGGGAAGGGGGGAGGAGGGTAGAGCAGGGGAAGGGAGAGGAGAAGCGGGGAGAGGAGGGGGAGGGAAAAGAGGAAGAAATGCAAGAAAGGGGGAGACGGAGAGAAAGAATGAAGGAGGAAGAGGGGGAGGAAAGAGGGAGGAGGAAGAAGGAAGCTAAGGAGGGAATGGAGAGGAAGTACGAGGGGGAGGGAAAAGAAAGAAAGTAATTATAGCATCAAAAATGTTATGTTTTTCATTCTTTATATAGGTGATTATTCATGATCTGAAAATGATCTTCAAAGGGCTTGTTTATAATTACATGCATCACTTGCAAGTGGGAAACCCTAATTCCAGAAGGACTCACTTAATCTATGTAAGATGTATGTCTTTTTTCCCATAGATTCTATCTAAAGGACCCTAAAGCATCCAAACAGGCATTGATCAAGGTTGTTTGCAACTGGGCCTTGGCCAAACACTGCCCTTTTATTCAAAACAAAGCCATGGAGAGAGTCCTCTGTAACAGCCTCTGTGTGGTCTTGGGCACGGGGCTGCTCCCCAGGAATCATCTGAGTAAATCCCCACTCACATGCAGACATATGCTTCATCATGTTTAGGCTTTGCAAGCACCATTTGAGGTCACTGGTATTATCTTTATTGTCTAGATGGGGCGGCCAAGGTACTCAGGACAGAGACCACCCGGGAGCTGGCTGTGGCAGGTATTCTGACACCAAACCTCATACTCCTACTCTCACTGGCAGGTGAGGGGGTGGGCTCTGCAAGGTCGGGGGGTGGGGGGGGCCTTCTCCCAGGTCCTTAAGTCATGCCACCTGGGCAATCACACACTAACTTTATGGCTCGTACTGGGCACGCCCCACCTTCCGTGAAGAAGAAAGACGCTTGCCAAGGCACGCTAATAGGTTGCCTTTCGAGTGAGTCAAACTATTCCCTATGCCCATTCATGCTAATCTGAGAGCATGCAGGATTGTTTCATTTTATCATTCAAATTTCCAAAATCAGGAAGTCATGACCCACATGTGAAGAAAAAGGTCGAAATATCAGAGTCTGGAAATCTGGGTCTTAGGGAGGATATAGGGGTTAGGCAGGGGCGAGCTGGGGGTCACACATCTAGGTGGGCGCTGTGACCTCTAGCAGGGACCGCAGGAGTTGGGAAGCATGTTCACCTAGTAGCTGGATTTTACGCTACCTGGGAAGCTTCATGTGGCTCACACTTTTTTCTTTAATTGAAATTTACAGATTTTACCATAGCGTTAATGACCCCAGAGCTTGAGTGACCCCAAGACTGTTTTATCATAGACAAATAAGCTCCCAGCCAAAGTGAATTCTATAGATTCTAGGAGAATCTATAGCTGTCTGTTTCTCTCTCCTCCTGACCTCCCTCCTTTCCTCTCGCTCTCCCCCTCCCCTCTGCCCTCCCTACTCGTCTGTGTTTGGTTCTCAGATGTAGAATCCTAGAAGCAAAGGGAAGTGGGGAGGCAAAGGAAGCGGAGCCCTCCTCTGAGCTGTGCATGTCTTATCGCCATCAAACAGCTAGCCTTCAGTGAGCACTTCCTAAACGCCAGTCAATAAGCTGGTGCTTTCCAAAAGTTTTCTCACCTCATCTAAGGAACAGGCTGGAAGATGGGCACTAACCTCAGGCTTCCTCAGAGACAGAAGTCCAGTCACTCCACTAATAAGCAGTAGGCTCGAAGCTCAGAGTGTGGGCCTGTGGGCCCCAGTCCCACCGACTCCTTCGGCCCATCTGTCTGCAGCTGAACGCTGACCAACCACACAGCTGCTTCCACTAAGCAACCTAAACCCCAGCCCAGGTGCTCGGGAGTCACCGTGATTTGAGGCAAAGATCGCACATCTCCACCCATGTAAAGGCCTAGAGGCTCAGGCCTCCTCACCATCCTTTCCTCAGCCCTGAGCTGGTGTCCTCCAGGGCCCTGGGGTCCCGATCACTCAGGGAAGTCCCAAGGGAAAAGGAGTGATTGTTCAAAAAGCCCCAGCCTTCAAGTGAATGGGTTAAATTGCTCTTCAAAGGCCCGAAACCCAAAGAGACAGGGTTCCTCCTTCTCCTGTTCCCAGTGGTCCCCAGACATCCCCAGGGAAACAAAAAGGAGCCACCGCACCGAAGCATCTTGTTTTGATTGCCCTGAAAATATCCCGGCCGCAGCCCCAGACCCTGTGAAGACTCAGAGGCGCGTTCTCCCCTCTGCAGAGCGAGTGCCGTGCGGAGCCGCTGCCTGCACTCGAGGGTATGACAGCCAAGAATGCTTTCATAGTTGCGCTTTGCTGTCTGATTCCGTCTGGAATGCAGGGACTCTGTCCCTTTGATCTTTAATATGGCTGCTCAGAGGGGCTGGGAGCCCAGCATTTGCAGCGCATTCTGTCCTTGTTCTCCACCGGTTCTGCCTCCACCCCAAGTTCTTGGACACAACTCTGCAACGCTGTGCTCAGAAGTCCTTCCTCCTCCCGGCTCCTCTCACCCCACTCCTGAGTGTGCACCTCAACTCCAGACCCCGACACCCTGTGCTCCTGCCAGCAAGGTAGCCTGACCCCCTCCTCGGGGGTCCTGGGGGGCCAGGAGGGAGGTTTGCTCCTCCACTTCTCAAGACACCCTCCACAGTGCTCCCTGCACCCCCAATACAAGGGCCAAAACATCCAGTGAGTCGGTGCTTGGTAACAAGCATCTGGCTGGTTGGCTGGGCTTGTCTGGTTTGTTTGCTTTTCGCTTTTCATCCAGATGTTGGTGTCATGTCGTCCCCTGGAAGGCCTGCAGCGGTCACAGCTTGAAGTGATGTTTTCTATTACACTT
Organism: Scalopus aquaticus; assembly: GCA_004024925.1. Lineage (NCBI taxonomy): Eukaryota > Metazoa > Chordata > Mammalia > Eulipotyphla > Talpidae > Scalopus > Scalopus aquaticus. The sequence continues at coordinate 46,231 of PVIJ01006990.1, read as the reverse complement.
CAGAATAAATTGCAACAACTAGGAGAAGTGAGACTCTGTTTGTCCTTTACAAGCCAGGCACTTCCCAGGACCACATCCAAGAAGCGACCTGGGGCTGAATCTGTTCAAAGAAACTTCGCTTGGGCATGCTGTTCTCTTTTGTGAGAGGCTGTTTCTACAGAAAACGCGGTCAGAGCAAGATGCGAGTGTCTGTTCCCCGCGGGCTGAATGGTGGCCCCAGAGCTATCAAGTCCTAATCTCTGGAACTTATAACGTTACCTTATTTGGTAAAAGTATCTTTGCAGATGTGAATAAATTAAGTGGATTACGGGGTGGCCCTCCAAGTGCCGTCGCATGTGTCCTTATAAAGGGGAGGCAGACGGGGCCTTGACACCCGGCAGAAAGGCCACGTGAAGAATGGAAGCAGGAGCTGGAATGACGCAGACAAACCAGCAGAGGAGGAGCCGAGGGAGCACGGCTCTGCGACTTGTTTTTTGGACTTCTGGCTTCCAGAACTGTGAGAGGATAAATTTCTGTTGTTTTAACCCACCGACTTTGGGGTAATTTGTTACAGCAATCAGAGAAAAATAATACAGTTCTTATTTCCAACAACCACTGCAGAAAGGCCTGAAGGGAGGATAAAAAAGGACCAAGTGGACTCACAAAGACTGTAAGATCTTCTGGGGAGGGTCTCATCGTGACTGATGTTTGCATCTGGGCAGGGGTCATTTAGATTAAAGAGCTACTCAGACCAGAAGCATTAGGAACTTGGGAGAGGTGAAGGGTTCCGAGTCAGGGTTCTACAGAGTGTGCAGAAGTGCTTGAGACCTGCTTTGGCTCAGCACCCCTATTCCTTGTGAGCTCCTAAGAGATGGAACACACAAAGAAACAGCAGACAGGGCCTATGTCACTTCTAACCATCTGACTGGGTTTGACCCTGAAATTCCTCTGCAGAGCTTCCTGGTAAGCTGGGTTGACCAGGTGCCCCAGTCGAACAGCTGATGGGTTCAACCACTGTACCCAGTCATAGAAGACAAAGAGATAAGCTCCCGCACCGATGTGGGTTGTTAAACACACACCAACCCACTGTCCTTCAAATCCTACCTACTAATTAGTGTGGCCCTGTGTCCTGGATTGTGACTAATCTAATTCAAAAGTCTTCCTCCCCATCGGACACATGAAAGAAAGTAGGAATAGAACTAAATTCATCTCTCTCCTACAAATAGGAACTTGGGAACCACAATTTCCTTTAGACCGTTGATTGAAATCTCTATTTTTGGACATGAATGATAGAATGAATCACACCTTCTGCTGTTTCAGCTTCCTTCTCTCACCTCCACCAAGGGAAAGACATTGAGTCACCTTTCTCTGTGTGTCTGCCTTATGTCAAGCACTATTCTAGTCACTGGGGACAGAGCAGTAACAGGACAGACATGACATTCAGAGTACCTGCCTCCATCACAGACCATAAATTCCCTCCTGAGCCCTACTAAACCTTCACCCCTCTGAGACACACCCCAAGGAAACCCACCCCAAGCTTAATCCCTCCCAGTATCCAGTACTCTGCAGTCAGCCTTTCCACCCTGAAAAACTAAGAACTACAATTCTAGCACAAAATATGTCTTAAGAGCATGAGAATCAGATAAAATAAACTTCTTTGAAGATCATGAATACTAAAATTACAAGGCATTTTTTAATTGTAATTTATAACCAGTTAGGTCAGAGAATCTGGAGGAAAATGTGCCGCTGAGGTCAAAGACTCTGTGGTCTCATCTACTTCATTTATTCTCATAGCATAGCCTGGACTTAAACTCCAAACAGCTGATTAAACCCAGAGACCCCAGCTGACCCCATCTATCCTTTCTGAGGATCAGCCAATAACACAAGCCTCCTTTACAGTCAATGGTGTGTTATTTGGAAACATGGCGAACAGAGAGAGGACACTTCATGAGGCCCAGGAAAATCCAAATCCATTTAAAAGTAAGTCATCTGGGCCTCCCTGGTGGCGCAGCGGTTGAGCGCTGTGCTGTGGAGCTGTCGGCAGCGCTTGATGCGAGTTCGACGCCCGGCCGGGGAGAATCCCACGTGGCGTGGCAGACCTCTCCTGCCTCACCCACTGCTCCCCTCAGCAGTGTATTTCTGATCTGCCTGTTCTGCTCCCCACTCTGTCTCTGGTGAACCCTCTCGCCGCCCCACGCCTCTGGCCTGTACCCCAGCTTGTGTGTATAAATAAATAAATCTTTAAAAAAAAAAAAAGTAAGTCATCTATCTAGAGGTGAAGAAGAGAAGGAAAAGGAAAAATAAGGAAGAAGAGGAGGAGGATGGAGAAGGCAAATATTTCTAAATATGCAAATATTTGTCATGTAGATGGGAACTCCTTAAGTGATCATTAAAGGAGACTTTGCGCTTTATTTGATGATCATATCCATGAGCAAACAGTAAAACTGAAGCTAATGGAAATCAAAACAATTGCTCCAAAATGATGAAATTTGGGGATTAAGTCTAATTGTTTGATGCTAGTAAAAACAAGTCAGTTTTGACTAATTCCATGGGAAGTGGCACAAAGCTTTCCTGTCCAGGATCTGTGGTTACCTGGGTGGCACACACCCAGAACCAATGTCTTTGTTCTCCTATTCCTTCAGCCCCAGCTCATCACTGACACTCAAGAAACTTCCCACTAGACCACAGCACATTAGGAAGAACCACCATTGTTTGGGTCAAAATGAGTGCACCACAGTAGAGAAACAAAAATAGAGAGAAAGAGAGAAGAAAGAAGAGGAAGTGACAGAGATAAAAACAGAGCGAGAACATGTAATTTGAAGAAGAAAGTGGGAAGAGGCCCCTTTAGAGGTCTGGTTGAACTGAATGAACTGAAGACAAAGGCCAAAGAAATGTTCCCATTATCCTTGGCTTCAACCGGGTTAATTATGTCCTTAGAGAACAGCCTGTCCAAAAGTTCACTTTAGTATTTCACAATCACTCACTCACTCACTCACTCACTCACTTATTCATTCATTACTTGTGGAATATGCATGGCCCTGGGCTTAGTTCTAAGGAGACATAAAGGTGAGTATAAATCTGAGGATAGAAACTTGTAGAGTCACCAGAAATACATGTCAAAAGCATGATCCTGGTGTGATCTTCACATGGGAAAAGCAGAGTTTAAAACGATGCATATTTAAATGGAAACTTCTTATATTCTAACATTTTTACATTTATAGCAAAGTTGTACACAGAGCCCAGAGTTCCCAGAAGCCCCACGCCCAAGTTCCCCACCTTCAACATCTTACATCAGTGTGGGACATTTATCCCCATTGACCAACAGTACTGTTTAATTATTGTCAACTGAACTAAAAAGTTTAATTCGCCTTAAGTTTAACTTAAGCTTAAAGTTTGTAACTAAACTAACTTCATTCAGAGTTTCTTAGTTTTTACCTAATGTCCTTTTTCTCCCCCAAATGCCATCCATGATTCTGCATCCTATTTCTTCATCTGGCGTCCTTAGGTTTCTTGAAGCTATTATACATGCTGGCATGCATTTCATTTTTAAAGCAATTTTATTTTTTCTTATAATATCTGAGTAAGTTTTAGTGGACTTGTCATTTCTCTGTCCCCAGATGAAATCTTAAGCTGGTCCCAAAACATTTCGAGTCTCTCTCAGATATGTCTTATTCAAATACAAAATTATTATGTCTAATGGAGTGTTGAGAATTGGGTAGACAGCAGCTGGTAGAGAAATAAGCAACTAAATCCAGCACTAATTTGTACACAGCTACAGGTAACTAATACAAGTTACCTGGGAGTCCATCATTCAGATTCTGGGGACTAGATCCAAAGATTTTTATCAGGGTACTGGGAATAGATCACTAACTGAACAGAACTCTATGGGAGAGAAAAAAGAAAGAAAGAAATTGCATTTTTGTAATATCTTAGATGATTCGGGTCCAGATGGGGGAGGAAAGGTTGCATCCAGTGAAAACACCCATAGATGTAATTCAGAGATGTGAGTCTTGGTGTCCTAGAGAAAGCAGACTGGGCAAGAGTCTAGGAACCATGGAGAAACTGACTTTGAAGTTTTGACCTCTATCAATGAAACTAAGAGGAAAGAGAAAACTAATAGAAAAGTATTTGGAACAATCATAAAAATTTTAAGATAAAAATAAGGAAATATCTTAATAATCTTTGAAGGAAGGACATAGAGCCATCAACAAAGCTTGAGGAAGTAGAACTACTGTTCAAGGTTTAGAGACAAGAAAATATTTGAAAGAACAGACTCCTTGAGGAAGCTCTGGTGAGTCAATTATTATTTTTAGAATAATAGATAAAGTACTGAGAGGGCCAGAGAATAACTAATGAGAAAATTTGGAGGAAAATAAAGGAGCTCACTCTCCTTACCCTCCTCTTCCTCCAGTTAGGAGACTTGTGAGCCAATGGAAGTAGAAGAAGGGAAAACTATTGGAGAGAGTGGCAGGGGCAATACCCAAGGAAGAAACAAGTTTCTGTTGTAGTTAGGAGGCAGAAAGAGACTTTAGGAAAGGAAAATGAGAAACTTGTTCTCAACAGAGCAAGGGTTCCACTGGATCCAGTGGAATAGTCCCATGGAGAGGAAGCAAGAGTATAGGACTGAACTACATAAAAAGAAGAGAGAGCAGGACTGGATCACAGCAAGGTAGTAAGCAGAAGAAGCTGAAGAAGCTGAAGGCTGAAGATGGGTTAGAGATTCCTGAGTATACCGGGAGGACAAGCAATACCAGTTAAGTCCATTGAATTAATCAGTCCCCCAAAAGTACGTTAAATACTGATCTCTCATCAACATCTGCAGCTCCTCTAAGAGCAGGTCCAAAGGGAGGGCTGATAGTTTAAGCCCTTGGTGCTGACCTGGCATGAGGTTCATATCTCAGAAAAGCAGTGGGATATGACCAGATCAAATTGATTAATATCCTATAATTATCCATCTATTTTTCTCATGCAGGAATTTGACTATCTAATTTGGTGTTGAGGAAAGATCTCCGGGGTAAGAATTGGGAGACCGGGGTCCTAGTCCCAGCTCCACCCCAACAGTATGTGGTTTATGTGACCTTAAAAGCCATTCATTTCCCTGACACAATCTGTAAAGTGAGGGAACCAAACCAGATGTTCCCTCAGCTCCCTTCCAGCTCCCACATTGTAAGAGCCTGAAAACATGCAAGATTAAACCAGGTCTAAGAATCATGTCTTTTAATTCTTAAAAATCGACCTTCAAAAAAGGGAAAGAATTCCAGCCCTTATCTGTAACCTTCTGGAGACTTCCTATCTATTGATAGGATTCCCTATGGAAGATGTGTTGAAATAGCGGACATTCCATGCAATGAAATTCTTGGGATTAATTTGAAAGCGGGGCTGAAATTTTCCTAAGTGATTTTTCCCAAATGGATGAGAAATCTTTATTCAATTGAATGTGTGGCAGATTCTTCTCTGAAGCATCCTGTTTGCATTCTCAAGACAGGGTTTGGTAGGAAAAAGAGCTTAAACCCAGATATCTTGCCTCTTACTCATAAAGTTGTTAGAGAAGATACATTAACAGTGACTGATGAATCATGTCTAGGTCATTTCATGTCTCAGGTCTTAAACGATCTCCAAATATTATTACCACACACATATCACATATGCCTCACCACTGGCTCCATGAGACAGATTGTGAAAGAACTTCAGTCACATGGATGAAGTGAAAGTTGGATTTTCTCCTGATCTCCAAAATCCCTGAGGAATACTCTTTCTCATCACTGCTTACTTCTTGGATGGGAACCCCTGAGGTCATGAAGTCCCATCTTACGTTTTGGAAACTCAGGATAATCTAATAGAAATGTCCCAACTCATATTCCCAAACTTTACATGAAAGAGGGGGGATAAAAAACAGACATGGAAACTTCCTTTGATTTCCAAATACAGGAGTTTTGATTATCCTGACCAGCCATTTGGGGGCTCTGCTTACTTTTCCATAATATAATACCAGTAAAAATAAAAACCACCTTTACCATGATCCACTATATATTTTAAATATACTTTTTTAAATCATTCAACAAATACATATTGGACACTGTGATATGCTGGGAGAGAGCTCAACATATAAATTATGAATTAACTAAATGCAATGAAACACTTTCCATAATAGTGGTATATTAAAAGGAGACTGTAATTCTGCCTCAGGGTTGGGAAGTTAAAGAAGGTGAGTCTTAAGTGATTAGTAAGAGTTAGAAGATTAGTAGGAATTGGTCAGGTGATGAATGGGATTTAAAGGGCATTCAAGGCAAAGAAACAGGCAGAATTTTTAAAAAACAGGAATGTGAGATTACATGAGGAGTATTTGGAGGTCTATGAGTTGTCCAACATGGTTAATGTATAGTTTTCAAAGCTAGAGATTGAAGGAAAGGACAGGTGGGGAAGTAGATTTCGGTCGGCTTGTGGAAGAACAACATGCTAAGGACCAATGGTCTTCATTCTCTGGGCCACTTGGCAATAAAGATGATTATAATCAAATCTAGATTTTAGAAAAATAATGTTGATAGCAGTGAAGAAAATAAACCAGGAGGGAAAGAATAAAAGCAGAGAGAGATCAAGCTAATATAAAAACTAGGAGAGAAATGATATATACAAAGCATCAAATTTTACTGTCACTGTTTTTGTCTTCTCCCCCACCCCCCACATTCATATGAGTTCCTTGTGGACTGGTACCAAGTCTGGTTGACCCTTATATCCCGGTATGGAGCAGAAAGTCTGACACAGAGTAGGCATAGAGTAAACACCATTCATAAGTGGATGAATGAAAAGGGACTTAAATTAGGGTAGTAACCATGGAGATGAAGAAAAAATATATAGATTCAAGAAATATTGTCTGAGATACATTCTAAAGAATGTGGTTTGAGGGAAATGGACAAATCCAAAGTTTTTATGTAGAGTAACTAGTGAGATCTTGAACTAAGATTTTTAAAAGTCCAAGCAACTGAGGAGATTGGAAGAAAAAGGTAATGAACTGAGGTAGGAATATATCAAGTTCGGGTGTTCGGGGGCCATGGTTTGAATTCTGATAGACAGCTGGGAATGCATCAGGGTCCAGGGAGAGTTCACTGGCTGATTTATTCAAAAGCATTCATAGCATCAGGTGAACCAACTTATTCAAAATTTAGTTTCTGGAACTTGTGCTGAAATTTTTTATTTTCAAAGAAAAAACCAACCAAGAAAATTAACTGTCTTTGTAAATTTCCACCTCATCACGCCTAAAACAAAAGCAAAGTCAAAACTGTTCTCTCAATAGAACTAGAGGAAGAAACATATTAGTTGATCTGTTGTTTTAGTCACAGATAAGAAGAGGGACCAAGGATAATCCTCTTTGATCTCTAAAGATGTCACAGTTGAGTTCTCACATCTTCAGAATCCCAGATGAAAAGTTCCCTGAACAGCTTTCATCATTCAAGGATCAGTTAGCTGACTTATTGCAGAGCATAAAAATAATCACTATCCTAGCAGAAAACCCTAACATTCTTCTCTTTGTTCTCTTCCTACACGCTGCTCCTGAGAATTTTCAGGTAGGATATGCTTTCTTGGAGTCATGGAACATGATGGAAACATAGACTGTTTGGTACCTGGAAAGCTCACTGAGTGAAGAGTGAGAAGAACTGGTTTTAGCCCTTCTCCACCATGAATTGGCCATGTGATCTTGGACAAGTCACTTTACCTTTCTAAATCATAGTTTGCTATCTGTAAAATGAGGTGAGTCTAGTCTTTTGTCTGTGTGTGTGTGTGTGTGTATGCGTGTGTGCGCACGCATGCAGACACACCTGCAAGTTTATTTCTTTAAACATTTAGCACTGACTTCAATCCTTCCATATGTAGTCATCATTAATTCCTCTCTCAATGGAGTTTAAGGAATCCATTAGTTAAGGGCTAAATTGCTTTGAACTGACAGCTAGAAGCACATTTTGAGGAGGTGGCTTGTGAGACCTTAAAGGGAAGTGGGAAAAATCTTGCTGGAAACTGGAAGAAAAGAGATCCTTTTAATGTTGTGGAGAAAGGTTTAGCAACACTCTCTCCTGCATTAATGTGAAATTAGTGCACCGGGTAATTTTGCTAAGAAGTTTTCCAGTCAGAGTGTTGAAGGTGTCATCTGGTTTCTTGTTGCTGCCTTTATTAAAATATGAGGGGAGAGAGAGGAACTAAAGCCAGGACAGTTAAACCAAAAGAAGATGGGACTTGGATCTGAAGATTATGAGGCTCCCCAGATGTCAAACAACATTAAAATTAAGAAAGTACTCCCAAGTAAATATCAAATGCAAGACACTCTCAGGAAACATCATGTTAAAGGTAACGCTAAAGGTATTGCTGTAAACTCATATCTAAAAACCTCTGAAAGTTAAAAGGTGGGTCTCAGTTGGACAAAGTCCCTCTAAAGAGTTTAAATGTTTGCTTCACAGTACCTATTGTCATCACTCAGCTCAGGAGAAGCTCACCAGGAGAGGACTTATCTCAAAGGGATTTATAGGTGTGTATTTATCTGATAGAACCAGTTTCAACAAGATTCATAGGAAGACCACAAAGGTTTTGAGAGAATTATATCACCAGAAATACTACAAGCTTGGATTGAAAGTGACAGAGATCATATAAAATGGAAAAGGGTCTTTGACCCTCCCCAATTTCTACAAGCAAGAAACAGTTCAAGAAAACCACTCAGCTGCAAACCCAGGATTCCTTTCATGAAAAAGGAAGGATGAGTCCAAAGACGGAAGAAGAGCCCAGAAAACAGAACTGAGAACCATGGAAAGTCATTTCCAGTCAGGTGTAGCACTGAATCCAGCCAAGAACCTTACAATATTTGTTTGCTGGATTTAAGATGCTCTGAACCAGTGGCACTTTTATGCCTGTTTCCCCTATTTGAACAGAATGTCTATTGGATATCCTCTGCTGTGTCACCATTGTAGGCCAGGTAGGTAGGGGACAGATAACTTGTTTCCTTTGTACATATGTTACAAATTGAGAGAAATCATACTCACAGAGCTGTACTTCTGGACCTGCCTTAGAAGACAAGATTATGAACTTGGGACTGACGTTATAATGGGCTGAAACTCATGAGCCTTGAGAGGGGATAAGGATGTTTTGCATGTGTAGGGGAGATCACGGTAGCCAGATTCCAAGATGGTCCCTAAAGAGTCTCACTTCCTGGTATTCACATCCTGCATCATCACCTTCCACACTGTACAAAGTTTTGCCTGTGTGACCAATAGTATCAGAAGTGACAGGCTGTCACTTTTGAGAGCAGGTTATACTGCAACTTCAGTCTTGGTTCCTCTTTCTTACACTCCATCTCAGCTCATTCATTCAGGAGAAATTCAGCCATGCCATACCCAAACCTCTAGAGAGGCCTGTGTGGTCAGGGCCAGGGCCTGCTGCCAAAGCTCCATGAGTGACGCTGGAAGCAACTCATCTAACCCCAGCTGAACCTCTGAGTGACCACAGCCCATGAGAGACGCCGAGGCAGAATTACCCAACTAAGTGAGTTCTGGATTCCCGACCCGCAGAAACTGTGAAATTAGCAATGCTGGTTTTTAAGTGGCTAAGTCTGGGGTGATTTGTTATACAATAGAAACTAATAAATAAGGTAAATATTTTTAAAAATCCATTATGTTTCTATATTGTAGCAAGATAAATAGAAAATGAAACATTATAATGTGATTTACAATGGCATCAAAAAACATACCCAAGGATAAATCTGAAGCACATGTGGGAAAGTCCCACATGAAATATGATTATACATTACTGAAAGAGAGTAATGAAAATCTAAATAAGCAGGGCCTTGAATAATGTCACTTCATTCAAAGTTGCTCCACTGTAACATGGATGAGGAAAAAAGTCAGTTCTCAGCTGGCATCACTGTGTGAAATTTGTATGGCCTCCCCATGTCTACATGGGTTTTCTCAAGGTAATCTGGCTCCCTCCTACATCCCATAGATGGGCATGCTAGGATCGTTGGTGTGTCCAAACTGGCCCAGTCTGAGAATGTGTGTGTGTGTGTGTGTGTGTGTGTGTGTGTGTGTGTGTGTGTGTGTGTTTGAGTGAGTGTGTATGGGGGGGGGGGTGAGACAGAAGGGTATTTAGGGCTGATTTCCACCTTGTACCTTCAGCTGCTAGGTCAGCCCCAGCTACCCATGACCCTGAAATGGAATAAGCAGGTTCAAAATTGAATGACCACAAACTATGTTTTCATATTGGAAGAGCTTGGGTCTTTCCTTAGAAATTTGGTGATGTTTTTGTAACCAGAAGTATGTAGTAGGGACTAAACCCTGTTTATATCAAATTAATTAATTTATAGTAAAATTGGTTTTGTTATTTGTCGTCTTGCTTAAAGTCACAGTTCCCAAGACCCTATCTTGATATTAAGTGAAAACTGACTATAAATGGAGAGATTCCTCATGTTCATGGTATAGAAAACTCAATTTTTTAAGATGTCAAATTTTCTGAAGTTGATCTTTATATTCAATATAATCCCAATCAAATCTTTGAAGACTTTTTTGTAGAAATTGAAAAGCTGATTCTAAAACTTCTAGGGAAACATAATAGCCAAAACCATCTTGAAAAAGACCAAACTTGAAGAACATACTTGACCTGATTTCAGAGCAATTTAAAAGGCTACTGTAATCAGGATAATATGGTAGTAGCATAGAAAGATAGAGAAATAGATCAATGAAATAAGTAGAGTTTTAAAATAGGACCTTACCATGAGGTGAATTTTTTTTTCCCAAGGTGCCAAAACAAATACATAGGGAAAGGAAAATCTTTTTTTTTTTTTATAAAAAAAATGTGTTTGCTTAGAAGCATTCAGAATGTCACAAAATAGCTGCAACTTCTTTTTTTTGCAGTGACAGAGTGGTATTCAGTTAACAACAATTATTTCATGCATCAGAGACAACTGAAGATGCAAAAACACTACCCCATCGAGAACCAATTTGTGCTGTGCACCAGCAAGAACATGCCAATTTTCCCCCTCAATCCTTGTACCCCAATCCTGGACCAAGACATATCCAGTAGGGTGTAACTACACCAAAAAATATACTACAGTTTATAAACAGTCTTAAGTTTCAATTTTGTGCTTTAAAAGGAATGAGTTGTGGGGGCAAGGGGCCAGTAAATGCTAAATTTACGGGCAAGAAAAAACTGTTAGAACCAACTCCATCTTCCCCTCCTTCCCCACCCCTCCTCCTTCGGCACCTTCCTCATCTTCTTTATCCTCTTCATCTTCTTATTCTTGCTTTTTGCAGACTTGACGCTCCCTCTTTGCCTGCATCAGACTTTCTTTAGTAGAATATACAGCAATATCTTTTCCACGCATTTCCTTCTGTTGTAAAGCTGCTGGTCTCCTGCAGCAGTGTGATTCCACTTCCCCCCGTGTTACTCCACGTCTCCCCCATGTTACTCCACGCCCCCACCCCAGTGTTACTCCACATACCCCAGTGTTACTCCACATTCCCCCAGGGTTACTCCCTCTCTCCCCTAGTGTGATTCCATGCTCCACCCCCCCCACCCAAGTTTCTTTGTGCCACCACTCATGGATAGACCAGAATGTTCTCCTTTGATTTAGGGGAGACACTGAGAATAAGACAAGAAAAAGACTGGAAGAGGCATCTTGGGTGCATTGGAGCCCTTGAATTTCTTTTCTGTTTTCCCATTAGGAAGGATATAAGTTTTCATTTCCCTTTTATAACAGGCCTTGTACATCTTTGCCACGTCTTCAAACATCCCCTTCTCTTTAGCAGAGGTGTTCTCCCACCACGCTGAGCACTTCTTAGGAAACTGAGGCACTGAGTAAAACCTCCAGGTACTGCTTCTTGTGTTCCTTCCAGCAAAAGGCTACACAGAAAACGCAGCTGATGACATTTTGCCTCTCAGTTTCTAGATTGCTCTTTGCCTATGTTTAATTATTTTTCCTCAGCAAAACAGAGATGTCCAGAGCATCTCTGGCTACCACTTGCCCACAACTCTCTTTATAGAGCTCAGTATTCTGCAATGACTGAGGAAATTTTTTTTTTAATGATGCTAGGAAAACTGCCTCGCTTTGTCTGAAAATAAATGCTGACACTTTTGGAGGACAACACAGAGGAAAATCTTGACAATCTTTGTATAGGTAATGGTTTCTTAAACAGAATCCAGAAAGCAGTAACCATAAAAGACAAAAATTAACAAAAGAATTTTGTCAAAAATTAAAAGTTTTTCTCATCAAAAGGCATAATAAGAAAATTAAAAGCAAGATACAGCCTGAAAGGCAATTTCATAATATATATTTATCTGACAAAGGACTTATATGAAAAATACATAAGGATATATTTTCAATATACTTGTAACTGGCTATCAAAATGATAACCTAATTTTCTTTAGATGAGCAAGAGACTTGAACAGATACTTGACAGATGATGACATACAAATGGCCAGTGACTACATGAAGAAAAGGCTCAAGATCATTAGTCATCAGAGAAAATTAAAACCATAAAAATATAGTAATGTACCTCCTCATGCAACTAAAATTAAAAAGAATGGCAACAACAAATATTGGTGAGGGTGTGTAACAAGTGGAACTTCAAACTTTGCTGATAGAACTGTCAAATGATACATTCAATTTGAATCTAAGCCCACTAGTTTCTTGTAAACTAATACCTACTCTGAGTCAGTCAATCTGCTTCTAGTTAGCTCCCCAAAAGAAATGAAACCAGATGTTTGCACAAAGACTTATGCAAATATTTTTAGAGCAGTCTCATTTGTAATAGCCGAAAACTAGAAATAGACCAAATTTTCATCAAGAGGAAAATGAAAAATCAGATGTGGTATATCCATTCAACAGAATACTACTTAGCAATAAAAAAGAGAACTACTGTTACACACAATAATATAGTTACACCTCAAAATATATGCTAAATTGAAGAAGTCAGATACAACAGAGTATATACTGTGTGATTCTATTTCTATTACATATTAAACAGACAATATAATGTGGTGAGGAAAGAGGCAAGGATTGACCCAAAGGGTGAAAGGGAATCTTTCATTGGTGATGGAAATGCTCTATATATTGAGTTAACTGTCTATGTATATATATAATTATTAAAATCCACCTAACTGTACCCTTAAGTTCTATATATTTTACTGTTTATAAATGATGCCTTTATTTAAATGTGGTGTGCCATTTATGAAACTATTAGAAATAGCAGCTATTTAGAAAGTATGCTAGTGCACAATGTACAAACTTTTCACAGAGAAAAACATAATTATTGAGAAAAACTGAAGAAGTCCTAACTAAAATGGAGACTATTCAATATTCATGGCTTAGAAGAACCAATATTCTAAAGTTATGGACAAGTAAATGGCAAATGATTTTAATTTCATAAAATATAAATAATTGCATTATAATACAGTAACTATATAATTTTCAGGTGAAATATGAACATAGTTGCTTAAGTTGAAGAACCTGTTTTATTAAGGGAAATTAATTTGATTTAATGTTATAAATACAGTCTTTATGGAGAAAATCTATCATTAGTAAGGTTTACTATGTTAGTAAATTTAGTCTTTGTCTTGGTATTCAAAACTGTTAGGGTAAAAATATATTAAATCAAAGTCACTTTAATATGAGCTCAGATAGCACAACAAAGAAAATTTCCTCATGTCAATAAATGTTCCAAAATAATTAATAAATGCATTCCTAAAAGAAAAGAGAAAAAGACATATAGCACACTAGAACAATGTAAAAGAGATTCGAATAGGCACTTTACAATAGATAATTATAGTAGTGTACAACAAATAGAAAGAATTGGTATCCTTATCAGTTATCAAAAAAATACAAAACCAAAACCTCAATGAAATAATAAGCTTTATATTTCCACCAGCTTGGCTAAAAAATTAAAACTAGGGGTCTCCCTGGTGGCGCAAAGTGTTAAGTCTCATCACTATGAAGTTATTGGAAGCCACTGCAGCACGAGTTCGATCCCCCAGCAGGGAGCTGACCCACATGGCACAACAGACCCCTCCTGTCTCACCCACTGCTCCCCTCAGCAGTGTACTTCAGTAGATCCACCTGTTTTGCTCCCCACTTTGTCTCTGGAGAATCTTGTCACCCCCACAGCCACCTGCACCCCAGCTCTTGTATGCATAAATAAATCAATCTTTTAAAAAATTAAAACTAATGTTGGCAAGAGTTTGGAGCAATATAATTTCTCACATACTGCTGGTAGATTAAAAAAAACTGATTCACATTTAAAACACTAAGTTTTAAAGATACGCACATCCTATAACCAGGTACACACCCAACAGACATATCTGTAAAAGGACACCAAGAGTCAGAGCCAAGAATGTTCATAGTAACTTTCTTTGTAACAGCAAAACTGGAAACAACCTAATGTCCACCAAGTTAAAACTGTAAAGATAAATCTAGGTGTGCGGACACAAGGTAATACTATACAGCAGTGGAATTCATAAATGCCTAAGATATAGGACAACATGCCTGAGTCACAAAAACCAGACACAAAAGAAAAATTACTGCTTGGTTAAATACCTTCAAAATCAGACAAAATAAAACTGCAGGATCGGTAGTCAAATAATGGCTGAGGAACTTTCTAGAATGGAGACCAAGTTGTGGCCATGAGGGAAGTTTCTGAACGGGTGTCAGTCTGCTTCTTGACCTGGATGAGGTTTATACAGGTATTTGCTTTGTTATAATTTATCAAGTACTTTTATTTTTGTTATGTATATACCTTTCTTCTGTATGTATATTTCTCAATTAAAGAGTAAAAAATAAACTAATTAATAAAAGTGCCTGGCACATAGCAAGCACTCATAAAATAGATCCCACTATTATTCTCTCAGCATCCCCTCTCACCCCTAAGCACATAAAACAGGCTTTAGTCTTCCAAAGAGCTCAAAGAAAATCACAAGCTGTCACAGCGAAATGTTGACCTTTCTCTCCCTCTCTCTTTGGGACCAAGGTTATAAATAACGAGAAGGGACCAAGGAACAGAGACCTTCCTGGCTCCCCCAGACCCTGACTAAAGGAGGACTCTGGCCATCTCCAAGCCCCCTGCCTCGCTGCCTCGCCGGAGCTAAGGACAACACAGCACATTCTGACACATGTGTTCTGACACATGTTTCCTTTGGCCCCCCAACTCCATTTCTAGATAGAGCTCTCAGAGCTATTCTTGCACACTACACAGACACAAAGGACCTTAATGTAGCATTATTTGTAATAGCAAAATAATAAAAGTGAAAACAGAATAAAAGGCCTGGAACAACCTAAGTATGCACACAATGAGCTACTTATACATGTGTAACAAAATTACAGGACTTTCAGAAACGTGGTCACCTAGGAGAGGGAGGGTGATAGAATTTGCAGAACTGACTTTAGCTGACTAATATTCGGA
Source organism: Scalopus aquaticus (assembly GCA_004024925.1). Taxonomy (NCBI): domain Eukaryota; kingdom Metazoa; phylum Chordata; class Mammalia; order Eulipotyphla; family Talpidae; genus Scalopus; species Scalopus aquaticus. The sequence continues at coordinate 30,827 of PVIJ01006990.1, read as the reverse complement.
TACTTTAAGTATCTGAAACAAATAAGGTAAAATATAAATGATCATTTAAATCTGGCAGTAAGTGTACCAGATATCTGTTACATTATTGCTGTGCTTTTCTATTTTTGAAGTATTTTCTAATTTTTTTAAAAACTAATAAATTCAATTATCTCTCTTAAAACATTCTCTAGACTCCTGCCACCCTCACAGAAGATAAACTGTCTATTTATCTTCCTTTTCCAAGATGCAAATGGAAATTTATGATAAACCAAAGTTGGTGGAAGGATCATCCAATCTCCTCCAGGATGTATGGCCAGGTCTCTGAGATGGGCAGGCCCTGCTGTACTCCCTGCCCCCAGGAAGCTCACCTGTAAGGACAGCAAGCACCTTTCCTTCTAGCTTTTGATTGGGTTTGGCAAATGGAAGGCAGAAGCAGAGACAGCACAACAGGAAGAAAGAAAGGATGGGGTGTTTATTCCTTGTCTTCCTGCTTGCTGGCCTACAGGCTAGAAGTGACTGTATTTCTCTACTAAGGTGACCTCTAAATGTGAGCCTTTCCAGGGTTCCCCCATCACTTTTCCTGGGTTACAACTAAATGACTATTCTGAGACCAATTTCCAGTCTGGGGGGCAGGGAGCAAATTGGGTGTTCCTCACACCAACAAACAATGCTCCAGACACTGACTAGATGTCCCACAATTTAATTCAGTTCCAACACGCTCGAGCATCAGATCCCACAGGTAAGGAGGCAGCGCAGCCAGACCTCACACACACACCCCGCCACTCAGTTACAATCACGAGCCCAGGCTGTCGCTTGTGCTTCTGATCCATCAGTTACAGATTAGAGGTTACCACAGCATCTCTTTAGACTTCAGACGCCAATCACAAGTCCAGGCTGTTACCTGTGCTTCTGACCAACTGACTACAAATCAGAGGTTCCCACACCCCCTCCTTGGGTTTGATTAATTTGCTAGAGCAGCTCATCCAACTCAGAGAAACATTTTACTTACTAGATTGCCAGTTTAGTACAAAGGGATAGAACTCAGGAACAGCCAGATGGAAGAGATGTGTAGGGAAAGGTGTTGGGAAAAGGGATGGGGGCTTCTATGTCTGCTCCTAGCAAACTAATCTCCTCAAATCTCTACTTGTTCACCCAGCAGAGAGCCTGGACGTTAACTCTGGCCTTTTGGGTTCTTATGGAGGCTTCATCACACAGTCATGATTGATGAAATCATTGGCTATTGGTGATTGAGTTGACCTCCAGCCCTACACTCGCCCTTAGAAATCAAGGATGAGACTGAAAATGCCAACCCTCTTTATATGATATGGTTTGTTGCCACGGCAACCATCCCCCAAGCTGAGGTGCCCCCAGAAAGTTGCCTCATGAACATAACAAGAGACACCCTGTTGCTGTCATGCCTAGGAAATTGCAAGGCGTTCGGGAGCTCTGCGTTGAAAACCTAGATGAAGACCAAATACACAGCTCAGAAAATGACCACAGCAATCCCTCCCCCTGCTTCTCCAGCAGAGGTGCAGGTAAGGGCTCCCCAATGTTCCTAGCCCCAAGTGCTTCAGCACCCTTTCAGTTTCCCTCCATTCTGACCACATCTTCATAGTGGTACCATCATTAATCTCTCCTTAACGTCTTCACCTGAATGTATCATCTGCTACCTGACTCCGTGAAGCACAAGGGAAGCGCATGAAGTACTGTGAGAGCCCAAGAAATCAGAGAAAGCTGCAGAGATATAGCTCACATTTGGGCAAAACCTAGACAGAAGAGTAGCGGTTGGGCCATTGGTTAAAGAGGTATGATGGGGAAGAGGAGACGGGGAGGAAGCAGACCAGAGAGCCAAGACTAAGACAGAGGGAACAGCTTCAACAAAGTCTTTTGTAATAGGTTGACCAAGTTGACCACATGAAATTGCCAATATTCAACTGTTTTTGGTGTTTAAAAATAAAGCAGTTTTGTATGGTTCAAGGTAATAGTAAGATTCAGATTATGATGACCTTAAATGAGGGGACCTATAGGAGCAGGAAGAGTAAAAAAATCAACCCCGTCCATTCAGGAAGGATGGCAATAATGTTAATATGAAGAGAAGGAAAATCAGTTTTGCAGAGAGGGTAAAATGTGTTTCTGTTTTATTTCTATGCAGAAAGAACCACAAATATCTTCTTGTTCTCCTTATGCCTGAATCTGCATTCTAGAGCCAGCAAAGAAGGTAAATGTGGACAAGTATCCACGTCATGAGCAATGGCCCATAGTGGATAATTCTTTAACATTCTCCCTTCTTGTTTCAAAGATTAACAAAAAATGAGGCACAAGAGTAGAATCTTGTGTCCTATCACACAACTATAAGATCCTCCAATTAGATATCTTGATAATGGAAAATTTTCTAATAAGTTTGGAAAGACTCCAATGACACAATCCCATGGAGAAACAGTGAAGATCATTGTAAGTAATAGTTACCCTGAAACAGTGGAGGAATAAAAAGTTGCATGGAGGGAGAAGATGCTGAGAGCAAATTAATCAGAGTAGATGAGCAAAGAATGCCTATGGTGAATGATTTCCTTCTATTAATCTTATTTTTTGACCCAAATTAAATTTTTTCTAAATTTGTAAGGCTGACCAAATTTGTTATCCTTCATGACAATAAGCCTTCCCAGGTTTGAGAAATTTTAAAACATAGGATATATTTTTCCAGAGCTCACTCCCAGGTCCATAGTGTTTCTCCTCAAAACTATGTTAAAGCTAGAGTTATTTTGATTTTATTTCTCTCCTGACGTTTGAGTTAAAATTAACTCTGGAACCATATTTTCACAATCCTGCATTCAGGGTAAGGACAGTCTTCCTGTATCCCACACGATGGTGACATTAGCTAACCAAGGTCCTGGGTGTTATCTGATCGCCCAGTCTACCATAACATTGGGCCTTTTGAAACACCACTCAGACCATTATAAAAAGATCTGTACTGGGGGGCCTCCCCAGTAGCACAACAGGTGAAGCGCAGCACTATGAAGCTATCCAGAGCCACTGCAGCACGAGTTCGATCCCCAGCCAGGGAGAATCCCACATGGGGCAGCAGACCTCTCTGCCTCACCCGCTGCTCCCCTCAGCAGTGTACTTCAGTCAACCTGCCTGTTCTGCTCCCCACTCTGTCTCTGGTGAATCCTCTCACCCCCCCACACACACACCTCTGGCCTACACCCCAGCTCTTGTATGCGTAAATAAATCGTAAAAAAAAAAAAAAAAGATCTGTACTGGAACTTTGGGATTTGATAGTAAAGCATAAGGTGAATTCTTCCAGGAGCAGGGGGTGATGACTAAGTCCTGCTCCAGGCTGGGGCCCCTGCAGATACACCCACAGGCATCCACATGATTCCAACCCAAGAAGAATGGCCGTGCAGATTAATGTACTCCAGGAACACCTCACTCATGTGCCTGTTTGTTGGCTCAACATCAAACTGGCACATTATAGTGGTGTTTATTGTCTCAGGAATCCATATATCCAGATACATGACTGAGTTACTGATTCCAGAACTAAATCACTTCTCGACCTACTCCTCAACCCTTGGGTAGAGCTGGAAAGTGACCAAAAGTCAGTAAAATGATGAAAATCAAAGAACTGTCCCCTAGAGAAGACCTTGGGATGATCTAGTTTTTAATTATCACCTTGAAAATGAGGAAGCACAGGCCCAGTGAGAGTTAGTGACTTGTCCCAGGTCCTGTTACTGGTAACTTGCACTTGACTTCAAGTCTATCATGGACAAGCAATGACTCAGATCTTCCTATAATCTACTGCCCCAGCCTGCCTGGAAAGTTCTACTCATTCTTTTCTTTTTACACCAATCATTTCCTCCCCTTAGTTCAGTTATTTCTGTTCTATGCCGTGGTCTTCCAAAAAGAGATTGCACCTCAGTATGGTATAATTCAAGACATTTTTATTGACGTCCTGTAAATGCCAGGTCTTGTGCATATATTAAACACTCAGGGGATATTTTTTAAAGTGGACCATATATGGGAGGCCATTCTAGCATCAGGACTGGGGAGAGGAGAGAATGTAGTGTACCAGCCAACGAGTTTTGGTCCTACAAGAGGGTTGCAATGGTGAAGGCAGGAGTGAAAATCATAGGAGAAAATGTGGAATGCATTTCAGAATGACTTGGATGCCAGGAAAGGAAAATAGAGAAACAGTAAGGAAACTATATTCTACACATTCAAATCTGATACCAATTGGACAGGCATTAGAAGAAGCCCCACAGATGAAGTGAAATGCACAGGTGGGACTCAGGTGAGACTCAAGATCAGCATCTGTATGTGGGGAAGGGGAGAAAGGAGAGGGGGGTCACCTTTCTAAAAGTTAAACGTGTTTCTGGAAAAATTCTTCCATTGCTTTGGTATATTCACACTAGAATAAGGACTAACAAAGACTGGAAAATTAGAAATGAAAAGGACAAAATGAATAGGACAAGACCAGCAGCCCACGCAGGCTACCCCAGGGGCAAGGCTAACCTTCCCTTGGGCTCAGCAGCTGTCTTCTACCCATCATTCCAAAAGCTCCCTACCCCCTTCTAGAAGGTTCTCCAGTTTTGATCAAATGAAAAACGCTGCCTTGCCTGCCTCTTCTCCTAGGTGTGATTCTATCCATCTCACCATGGCCCACCGTCAAGCGCGCTCAACGATAATTATTTTCTGGTGACACTGATGGTGGCCACACCTTCCATGTGATCATCTCCTTCCACGAGATGCCCATTTTCCCATTGCGGCCTCCTTCCTCAGCCCGTTTCAACATTCTTCCCCTCCAGGCTCCTTGAAGCTCTAATCTACCTGAGCTCTGCAAGTTCCACCAAAAACTGAGCTTTATATAATAAAAAGTTAAAAGCCATGTCATGTCAAGCAGGCAAACCTGCTTCAAATAGACTTTGGCTTCATAAGCATCCTACATGTGTTAGAACTAGTCTCTCAATGCAGCAAAGCTCTCCCGACTTGATAAAACTCTAACTCAACTTCATTTTAAATATTTGTAAAATTTCCACTAGAACATGCACCAGTGACTAGTGGCAATGATGATCAAAATAGAAGCAAGGAAACTGGATAAATCAGCAGACCACTGAGGCCACCCAAGTGGAAGACGAGCCACAGAGGAGCAGGATACGCCAGCACAGAGGCCTCAGGGAGCGCCATCGGCTTCCTTTTCCCAGAGCCAAAAAAAGAGTCATTTGGTGGTTAATCTGATCATGAAAGGGGCACCCAGGCCCCGTTCTGAAAGAACAGGGGTCCTGTTATCATGTGCATTGCACCCCGACAGCACGTCCTCTGCTGGAACCCATCATACAGACGTCTTCTAGATTTTACCCAAACCTGCAGAAGCTTCACCCAAGTCAATGTTCCATTTCTGGTACCAGAACAGAGAAGGCCTTATGGGGATGAACTTGAATCTAAAACCCCACGGCCTATGTCTCAAGTGGGTCTCCTCCTGCATAGTGAGCTTTTCCGGTTTGATCTATCACACCTTCTGTAGAAGAGATTGAAGTGGACAATTTAAACCATTTCAACAATTCCTTGGCTTAGAGCTTATTCAAAGATAAGAATTCCCTGCAGAACATTTCTGCCCGCTGCAGCTAACAATGGCATCGTGTCTCCTCAGACAGCCCCTCCATAGGGCCCCAGGCCCTGCCCACCACACCCAGGAACGGGAACTTGCCTGACAAATGGTTCTCAACTGAACCCAATCAGTTTATGGGCTATTATACAGAGCCACGGATGTATTCCACATGCGCTCCATCTCTGAACTTCTGGGGCCTCAGCCCCAAACCAGAATCATCTTACTACCATTGTTGCTATTGAACATTTGTTCTCTTTTATAAGAGGAAAGTGTAGCACGGTCGTTTCATTAGCGTCTTATCATCTGGAGCCCAGTCCCTGTGGCTGCAGAGACTGGAAACAAAGGTGAGTCGGACGAGTATATTGACATGAACGTAGCCTTGGTTGGTATATACCCACTCTTCCCATGCACAGTGGGGGGGCCCCAACCCACCCACCCACTCTTCTCACCCAAAGGGAGGGGTGGCTGCCAGAGGTCCCTGTGAGATTGTATTATCAGAGCTTATCTTAGAAAAGCAGCAATAGGGGCCTCCCCGGTGGCTGTGGAGCTGTCGGCAACAACGATGCGAGTTCGACGCCCGGCAGGGGAGAATCCTGCGTGGCGCGGCAGACCTCTCCTGCCTCACCCGCTGCTCCCCTCAGCAGTGTATTTCCGTTGATCTGCCTGTTCTGCTCCCCACTCTGTCTCTGGTGAACCCTCTGCCGCCCCATGCCTCTGGCCTGTACCCCAGCTTGTATGCATAAATAATTCTTTAAAAAAAAAAAAAGAAAAGCAACAATAGTAAGTGTGGTGCCAGCTGGGAGAGGCCGGTGCCTCTGAACACCATGGGCTAGTGGTCTCGCACCTGCAGGCTAATGGAGGAATGGTGGCGGGGACCCCTCCAGGGCTCCCTTTCTCTGCAGGAGAGAATGCTTTCAAGGTGGGGGAAATGATTGTGAGTCTGCCTGCTGGGGACCTTGTCAAGAAGAAAACAATCAACTGGGTGATTTCTGGGGGGCAGGGGGAAAATTCACTTCCAGCATTTCCCCAGCTGTTTCTAAACCCCCAGGCAAAGCACTCCGCCCACCTGCACCCCTAGGCTAGCACGCCCAGGCCAGGCTCAGGGGCCACGTAGCACACCTGAGCCTTCCGGATGGTTTAGATAACACCGTGAGCAACAGCACACGGAAGCAGAATCGTCTGCCTGTGAGAAGCTGGAAGGAACAGATCCCAGCTGTGGGCTGAGTCCAATCCCCCACACACCTGCATGCACCATCCACATTCGCTGTGGCCCCGAATCCAGGCTTCCGTGAGGACCAGCGCCCCAGAAGCCTGCCTAGGAGGTGCACTGCTTCAATCAAATATCAGAAGCTTCCCAATGCCTTGAAAAAATGTGGACATGTAGACTTTTCTCAATTGCAGGCATTTCTCCCATAAATTTTTGTTCCACCCTTGTGCCTGTTACCACTTGCCTGTTAGCCAGAACTAGCGTAAGACAAAATAAATGAATGAGAAGAAACTATTAATGAGAAAAGTCAGAACCAGACACTCAAGCATCCTTCAGCAGCTTGCTTTCCCGCAGCCCGGACTGTTTGTGTTTGTGGTTTAATTCGATCGTTTGCTTGCCGAGGAAATTGTTCCTCGCTCATTTGAGGGAATTCAGTAGATGATATATTACAACATGTGGAAAAACCTTCCCAGCGCTCAAGCCCCGGCCGCCACCTGGGCCCACAGCTCGGTAGGGCTGGGAGAGGGATTCTGAGCCTGGACTGCTTCCCGCCTCTGGACAAGTCCTTCCACTGAGCTGGCTTCTCCAAGCTTCCGTTTCCACATCAGTGAAATAGACATGAGTCAGCCTTCCACCGGGAAGCATTTGCAGACGAAACGTGAGCTTGTATGTAATGTGGCTGGCATGAGTGGGCACGCAGTTCGTTAGTGATAGTTACTACCAGGACAAAATGAAAACACATTCTAAACAGGCCTCGCTTCTTCTTCCATTTGCAAGGTGGGCCACAAATGCCGCTCTGTTCAGTGATGGCTCCATCACTCCCAGGGCCTCGCCTCCCCCACACCCTCACTCTGCAGCGCCTCTGCCCTCAGGCCCCCTGAGCTCCTGGAGGCGCCACTGTCTCTGCGACACCCCTGGGCTTCGATGCCCAGTGCATGGAAGCTCGGGCCAGTTGACAACTGCCACAAACAGCCCGGGAGGCCCAGGGGGCTGGGGCTCAGGTGAAAATGCAGCTTGAGACAGAAGGTGTCTGGACCAAAGAGGGGCTCTCCTGCCCAGGCTAATCCTGCTGTTCCCTCAGGAGAGCCCCGAGCTCTCTCACGTGCTGCCCAGCCAGGCCCCAGGCCCCCCCACACAGAGCTTCACCAGGCGTGGAAGACCCATCACAAGCAATGCAACAGCAGTGCATGCAAGAGGCTCTCCCTGAACAAAGAACAGGGACTTCCACGGGAAGAGCTGACCCCCAGGGGCGCTCAGCCTGAGCCTCTGCACCAGGCGTTAATCAGTTGGCAGCAACGCAGGGACCCAAAGGGCCTCTCTTGAAGAAAGAAGAAAAGCTGGCTGGGCGGGAGCGTTAGCCCCCAGCCCCCTCCCCAAAGAAACTCCATTTTTGGCTTTCCTAAAGGTGAATCTAATTGTTTCAACAAGATTAAACAAGCATGGAATTTGAGAAGAAGAAAGAAGAAATTTTTTTTTTTAAGTCAGGAAATTTTTCTTCCCAAAAGGCTCAAAACAAATCTCAACTGTAAGAACAGATTTTGCTCTTAGTAGCAAAAAATATAAAAATAATGTTCCAGGCTGAAAGTGTTCAAGGAATATTCATTTCAGAAAGTCAGCAAAATACTGAGAAATGACAAAAGGAGCAGAGAATCCTGAGTCACCCCCTTCTCCTTGCTTTAGAAGAAAGGAAGCACATGGAAACCTTCCCCCCACCCAATGCATTTCTGCTTAGAACATCAGCATCAGCCTCTGTAAAATAAGGGAACTTCTTGCCGAGTTAGAGCCCCAAGCAGATTCCACAGCGGGATGGACTCAGGGTCGGACCTTGATGTCTGCGTCCACCCTGTCCAACAAACATCTCGCAGCTCTCTGGGCTCTGCCAGCTCTGTGGCCAGCACCGGGCTACAGCCCAGCCCTGGGCAGAAGGGATGACCCCCTCACGGGGCAGGAGCTCATGGTCCCGCCATTGCAGGTGCTGCACTGGCCAGAAGAAAACACGGCCCGTGCCCAGAAGGGACATCGAGGCAGCAGATGCTTCAGAGGGGAGTGACGTCCGCCCAAGACCTTAAGAAAGGAGCAGGGCCCTTCCCAGCAGCTTGGGTGGAGTTGGAAGGGAGGATACTCAGTGAAATAAGAAAAATACCGGATGGTATCCCTGATAGGAGAACTAGAGAGAAACTGAACAAAGTGTCCCCAAAAAGACAAAACTTTCAGGCAAACTATAGCTCTGAGGCTCACAGCAGGGAAGAGGGAGGAAGAGGGGTCGAAACAGGGGAAGGAAAAACATAAGGGGTTGCTCATTATTTACCATCTTGGGACACCTCAGAAGGCAGAATGACATTGGGAAGAGAACATTGGATTAGGAGTCAAACACCAGGGGCCTCCCTGGTGGCGCAGCGGTTAGGCACTGCATTGTGGAGCTGTCGGCAACAGCGAGGCGAGTTCGAACCTGGGCCGGGGAGATTCCCACAGGGTGCGGCAGACCTCTCCTGCCTCGCCCGCTGCTCCCCTCAGCAGTGTGTTTCCATGGACCTGCCTGTTCTGCTCCCCGCTCTGTCTCTGGTGAATCCTCTCGCTGCCCCACGCCTCTGGCCTGTACCCCATTTGTATGCATAAATAAATAAATCTTAAAAAAAAAAAAAGTCAAACACCAAGGGGTCTGCCTCTCCCTGGCTGTGACCTTGGTCAAGGGAGAGGCCCATTGGGAGCCTCCGTTTCCTTCACTGTCAAATAAAAGGGTTGAGCTGATTGATGTTTTTTATCCCGTAAGTGGCAGGCAAAACAAGTGGATGTTTCAGAAGCAGATTCTGAGGTTCTTTGCTGAGAAAGTCACCCTCCCCCCACGCCCCTCGCAGACCTGAGCCTTTCATATAACTTCGCCTGGACGGTGCGGTTGCGGACACGTGTACATGTACATCCGCGCGTGCGTTCATGCATGTACACACTCAGTCACGCCCTCCAATGCAGTCTCCATCTACTCACCAGAACGTGTTAGGATTAAATGCTTCTGGGACCCACAGTCCCTGCAGGAGCCGAAGCTCCTCAGCCTGGAGGGCCACGCCTTCCAGCCACCCAGTTCCCATCACAAACTCCAGACGAGACGTAGGGCTCCATGCGCCCTGGCCCCAGCTCACCTCAAACATCACGTAGCCTCATAGATCTGCTCCTTGGGCAGAGGCTTTTCCTGCCAGGACTGCCCTTGCTCTCTAGGTAACCCCCGATTCATCCTTTAAACCTGCTCCAGAATGCCCTCCTCCACAAAGTTCTCCTCATCTCCCCTCACTCTTGCTCGTGCACCCTCCTAGTCGTGCCTGGGACATGGGGTGCAGCCATCAGCTTCCGTGACTCTGCCCCGTGGAAGATGAGCTCTGTAAGAGCAGGGACTACATCTCAGTCACAGGTATGCAGCCCCTGGGAGCGCGCCTGGACACAGGAAGCCTGCAGCAGATGTCTGTGGAGCTAGCGAGTTGCATTTTTATTTAACTTTTCTGATGTGTGCAAAATAATAGAGGATCATCCTGCAGAGTTGTTGGTTTTTTCCCAGAGTGGAGGGGGAGGGGGGCGCCAGGGTCTCATGGAGCTAAATCCACTGCCAGCAAAGAAGTGTGCAGCCTAGACTGAAGGCTCCTCCCGGACTGCGTATCCCCAAGTTTTCACAGGCCCCATATCAGACTGTGGGCAGGCAAGGGAGCAGTGGAGCCCCAGAAACTTACCCTGCATTTTGCGATTTTCGTAACATCATAAAACCTCACAATGGAAAGGAATTCTAGAAGCTACTTCGACCTTCCACCCAGGGCAGAACATCTCTATGCAGCACCCCTGACAGACGCAGATCCAAATTCAGCAGTTCTCGCTCCATCCTGAGTTCTCAGCCCCATCCTGTTCACAATGGGCTATTAGAAAACAACCCACCTCATTGAACCCCTATCATCCCAGAGTCCCGTGCTCCTGTCTCAGTAACATCCCGTTCGAGGAAAACAGTCTGACAACCAAGAAGAGGTGAAGATGCAGTTCAAAAGCCTCCTGGAATTTCTCAAAGACGAAAACGAGGCAATCACAGGGCAAACTGCAGACAGCTGCTCATAATCCTCTTTTGATCTACTCATGCATCCCCCCAACCCTACTCTCCTTCTTTAAACCATTCCCGCCCAGGCTTACCCGTAGGGAGTCTCCTCCCACGGTGCCACCCCAGACTGCTCTCTGGACGCACACTATTAGGGACAAGCGGAGCTTCATTGCTTTCCTGTTGTTTTCCCTTTTACCTCACTGCCCAGATTCTGCACTACAAAATAAGGCCCAGGAGCCTTCCAAATGAGTTGGAAACACTCATTTGTTTTACTCTTCTCTTTCGTGTTGGTGGAAACAAAGGCAACCACATGAACAGAACCCCCAGAACTTCCTTCCCTCTTTTTCCACCAGTCTGCACGGCCCCTATTTATTCACCTGACCCTCACATGGGGCAGTTCCAGAACCTCCACCTTCCTCATCACCCTCCTTTCTACATCATCCTTGCTTAATTCCCATTATCTTTAAAAAGAGGTGCTCATAACTGACCACAATCATTCAAGGGTATCTCACAACTCACTGGAACTTTCCATGAAGAAGAAACTATATTAAAGAAGCTAAAGAATGTGTCACTAGGACATTTTCTTACGTTGCATGGATTGGTGTGAATTGGGGGGTTCTGAGAGCATCCTAACCCCCCCCCATCAAAATATGCCTACCACCAAGACACAAAACATGTTACTCAAAGACTTTAAAAATAATTGTTAAAATGCAACTATTTCCACAGGAGGATGATACCCTCAGAACTTAAAAATTAATTGAAGTCTTGGCTCCAACATATTTGAGAGTACTGGCTACTGCCAAAGTATAAAAGCAAAGACCTGAATGTGGCCATAGTTGAAAGTTGTGTACATCAAGGATGAGGGGTAATGAGGGAAATAAAGGCTACCCATGAAGGGAATGGCAAGAAGCTAGTTAGTAGGGGGTCTGGCTGGAGTATGAGGGCATTGGGCAGTCCAGCAACCAGGGCACCGGCAGGCTGCGCGGAACAGCAGGCGCGCGAGCGCTCTGGGAGTTGTTCAAGACAAGCCAGGCTCGCTTGGCCTCCCGCGAAGCACACGGCGAGAGTGCCCTCTAGCGGAAGGAACAAGCTCTCACGAGCCGCAGGTCTGAGACGATGAGCATAGATTTTAACGTTCCCTGATCGCCTTCCCTTGTGCATGCAGCCAGTATTGGCTGAATCCCCACCGTCTGCTCAACACCGTGACAGACATTAGGGAGACAATGAGTAAAACACGACCACCTCTCTCAAGAGGGTCTCAGCCTGGCCAAGGAATTCAGACAAGCAGTGGTGGATTTGTGTGTCAAAGACAGTGGGGATACAGAAGTGGTGGATGAGACACTCCAGACAGGTGAGCCTGGAGATGTTTGCCATACAGGCAAGTGGGGGACAGGCCTGCCAGTCAGATTAGCACAAATCCCAGGTGGGGACTGAGAAGGTGGCCCAAGAGGCTGAGAGGGATACATTGGGTCAGCTCATGGAGGCTTTGGCCTTCGTCTTAAAGGAGATAGAAGCTGGAGGCACAAATAAGTTTTACAGGCTTAAAGGGAACATGCTAGTAATGGGAACAGAAGCTGAACTGTGAGCCAAAATGGGAACCTAAACTCAGGGTGAAGAAGTGAGACACCATGGAGAAGAGGCTTGGAGAATATAGGCCTCGGTGGAGGTCTTGGTGTAGAAGACAAAGGAATAGAGGAGTCTAGATCATCCCCAGCTCCAGTTTAGCAGCTAACTTGATAGTGATGTTATTCATCAAGCCAGAAATGAAGGATCAGGTGAGTTCAGTTTTGAGCATGTAGAATTGAATGTGCTTGAGAGATAACCAAGGAGAAGTTCTGGAAGGTACCTGGTAATTGCCACTTAGTGTGGGAGATGATTTGGGATTGCGAATAATCTGTGGCATTGGAAGGGAAAATATCTTTTAAGATCAACATGAAGTGGGAAAAAAAGAGCTAAAGACCACCTTCAGGGAAAACAAATTTTTAAGGGTCACATGGAAGAAGAGTTGCCCCCCAATGGAACCAAGAAGAAAGACTGAAGTGAAAGGAAAACCATAAAAACAGAAGTCACAGGAGAGTGAGCTTCTAGAAGGGTATGGGTATGAAGGGTATGTATTTACCCAAAGAATATAAAAACACTATTTCAAAGAAATCCACACATGTCCCTGCCCATCACAGCATTGTTTACAACAACCAGGAGTTCAAAACCACCTCAGTGTCCATCAGCAGTTGAATGGACAAAGCTATGGTATCTGCACAGTGGAGAACTATTCAGCTATAAAAATGACAAGCCAACATGGAGCTAGAGCATATTATACTTAGTGAAATAAGTCAGAGGGTGAAGGACAAGCACCATGTGATTTAACTCATTTGTGGAAGATAAAGTAATAAAACAATAAAAGAGAACCTCTCAGACTATAACAACAAAATAGTGGTTATCCAAAGGGAAAGGGGAAGAGGGTGAATTAGGTCAAAGGGGTCAATTAAATGTTGAAGGATGGAAAGGGATTTTAATGGTAAATTTAATGTCATCCCTAGTGATGTTGATTTATACTGCTGTATGCCTGACAGCCATATAATGTCATGTACCAGTGTAATTTCAATTTTAAAAATGTAATTGATAATTAAAGGAGGAGGAAGCAAGACAGAAGAAAGGGCAAGTTCGACCAGTGCCCACAAGACTACACGTCTTGCAGTGAGTTGAAGAGAACATGGAGAGGAGGGAAAGAATGTGAACTTACACTCAGCTTTCTGATCTCTTCCATCTGGAGTCTGAAAATATCAGCATGTTTCCTTGTACTGCTCAGCATCAGGATTACCCAGGAAAAATCTCTTCGGGCTGCAAACCTTTGGTCTGATAACACTTCACAGACCCTCCATCAAGATTCTACATAAAAAGCATTTATGTAGAGTATGCAGAAAATTGACCAGACCATAGAGGGGACCCCCAGCAAGCTCCCTTCTCCACTGTAATCACCACTAGGGAAGTAAATCTAACAGGACGCAGACCCACATTGGATCAGCAAGTGTCAGGCTGACCCAAAGAACAAGCTCACGTCAGGGGGACATAATCCCCCCAGGGAGTATGGTGATCAGGGCGCTCTTGTGTCCAGCTCGGGGCCAGAAGGTGGATCCTGAGATTTATATTCATTCCTGACGCATGCCCCATCATCAGGGCTCTGAGGCAGGTGTTATCTTTCCTCCCCATTTACAAACGAGGGCTTCGGACTAGATTATATAACTCTCCCAGTACCGCCCATGATTTCTCAGGAAAGGGGGTCTGTGTTTAAACTGTGTTTAAGCCATCTCCAAAAGTCCCCCTTGAAGATGCTGGAAGGCCAGCACAGAGCACATACACCCACTAACTGTAATGCCAGCAGCCACTCTGAGCAAATGCCCAGTTTGTTCTCAGTTCTACAGCTAGCTCATTATCTCCTCCTGGTAAAGCTCTTCTCGCTCCTCAGTGCCTCGGTTTCTCCATCTGGAAATGGGAGGGCATAGTGCCTGGCTTCCCACAGCCCTCTAGGGAACGGCCTGATGAGACCATGTCTGCACTGCTGGTTGCGCAGGGGGAAGGCCCAGCCCTTCCCAGTCAGGTGGCCATGCACATTCACACGTCCAGAGCAGTAACATGTTGCCAACCACAGCGCCCATTTATGAGGCCAGGAACAGATGGGAGCGTGGGGTTGGGGTGGTTCTCCATGATGCATAGCAAGGATGTAAAAGTATGATTTCAATGAAAACCCTTCCAAAGAGAAGGTGTTAGGCCAACGGACCAAGTAAGTCCCAGTTACACCCCACGTCTGTAAGTTATTGTTGGGATGTGGAGTCTTTACTCTGCCCACAATCTAGCCTTATCCTTCCCTCTGACTTTGACCTAGCTCTAGTTCTGAATCTGAAGAAGCCAGGGGCATCTTTATTGGACACAGTGCTAAAAAAAATCTCTTTACAGGGTCCTGAAACATCTCACATCTAAATTTGTCCAGTTCACGTTTACTTCATTCACACCAAGTCCCTCCCCTCTTCTGTTCCACGCTCACTGTCTGTGTCTGCCAGTCCTTCTCTACGTGTATGTGTGTGAATACACACACAGCCCATGTACACACAACCCACAGACACCAAACACCCCCCCCCCCAGACACACACGCACACAAACCCTACACACCCCACACACACTCTGCTAGCTATTCCTAGTTCTCAAAAGGAGTGAACTACTCTGACGGTATCTCAGCATCTCAGCCTGCTGAAATGTTCTGGAGTGTTCCCTGGCCACCTCTTTACTGAGCCCATCCCTCCCTCCAGTCGGTGTGATTCTGAATACCAACTTCCTCTGGAAGGTCTTTTTAATCATATAAAAACAGTTTCCCTGCTCCACCCTGCCTCTCTGCATCTTAAAACTGTTCTCCAATCTACTTTCTTCCCTCAATTATTCACTCATCACTTTTTCTGACCTCCAAAATCCTCTTAGCCTGTATGAGTAACTAATGTTTGTTCTCTGCTGGTAGGTTATGTAATTTTCTGGTGCCTTCCCAAGCTCTTGTGTCTGTCCCCTGCTTATCTCTCAGCCTTGCAGGGAGGGGGGCTCTCTGTGCAGTGCCAGATGGCCACTAATAAGGAATTTGTGAAGATGAAAACCAAGAAGATCACACTCAACCATTACTCATGCAGTTGCTCCAGTCTGCTGGTCATGTACTGATCTTGTCAGGGTGGGGGTTGTGAGAGAGCCATAAAATGTTGTCAGGGTAGTCCTTACAAGAGCCTGTCACTTTCTCACTTAGCACCACAGTTCAGAGTTGGTAACACTTTCTCAAGCTTTCTCAAACATTCGCATGTCTCCCTGGGAAAGACTGGTCAGACGTCACTGGTGAGAACCTAGATGGTCAGCGGTGTCTGTGGTGACTTGCCAAAGGTCGCCCAGCTCAGAGTGCCAGAGCTGAAACTCCTGAGCCAGACCCAGCAGGAAGGAAAGCTAGGGAAGTAAGCACCCCCAACACAAACCCCTAAGGGCAATAAACAGAGTCGTAGGTGATGAAACCAAAGGGATATGCGCAGATGATGCACCTGTTAAAGGTGTTCAAAGAAGTGCAATGAAAAAGAGGCGACTGCCATGGGGGTCTCAGGCAGACAGGATAGACGCGCCCAGAAATGGCTGCCTTGCCTCTGCTCTGGGACAGCATCAACTGCCCACGTCAGTCATGGAACAGCACCAGCCTTCCCCAGTAAATCATTTTCTGGGCACAAGTATTAGGAAATAGCTTGACTTCAGATGACATCTACATCTTGAAGGAAACTAAAATTAGCCATTTCTACTGCCATGCCCACTAGTCCTTCCAGTGGGACTGTTTGGGAGGGAAGGCTTCAGTCTCCTTGCTGACCCCCCACAACGCCCACCGCCCTGCACAGCCCGCCACTCCTCGGCCACAGAACTTCTGCACTGCCGTAGAGTCCGCGGCAGGTTTAAATGCAGATGAGCGCCTGTGGGTATGAATGTGCGTGCCCCTGTGCAAGCGGACATCACAGCGACCTTCCTTCTCCAGGTCTCTAAGAAGCTGTTTAGGCTGATATGTATTTTGTTTGCATGGGACTGAAACTGACCAAGATGTCCTCTTGCCACGGACACACAGCCCAGGTAGGCTCGTCACCTGGCATTGGGGCAGGACAGCATCTGGGGGTGGGTTGTGGGTCCACAGTATCTCTGGCATCCCGAGTAGCGGGGTTTGCACCTCTGCCATCTAATGTTCCACCACGAATACATCTGACTTCTGTCCGTGCCCTCCCCTCGTCTCCAACAGGCAGCTCTGTGATTCCCTGTGCTTTGCAGCGCCCCCCAGCACCTGCTCCATTGGAAGGCTGACTTGCTCTCATGCACCCAGCCACCTCCCTCCCACGTAGCCATCATTTTCTTTTTGTGCTCATGAAGATATGCTGTTTTTATTATAATTTAAATCTTCAACATGAGCTCAACAGTGCTGACATACAAACCACTGAAACCACAGGATTTCAAAACACCTGAATTATCTGCCCCAAAGTCTTGTTTTACAGGCTGAAAAGTAACTTGTTGATCAAAGGGAAGTTCGGAATGGATGAGGCGAAGTCTCATTCTGCTACTCCAAACTTCCACAGTAATATTCCCTTTCTTTGCCTTTTCTGCTCAGCACTGATTTTTTTTTTTTTTTGTATTGCGGTAATTTTTACAGCATCGTCTATTTTAGGGGTTCAGGTTCACAACCCTTCAAATGTATGTCATCACACCACACCCACAATCAAAGCATCAAGGACTCCCCACCGGGTCCACTGAGCTCCCCTGACCCTTGGCTCCCACCCTCCACCCACCTCGGTTCTTCCATCAGAATCCAAGTGTTTGTTTTGGTTCATTTCTTTATATTCGATATGCGTGAAATCAGCCAATATTCTGTCTCCTCCTGATTTCATTTCTCATTCCTTCAAGTTCCATCCATGTTGTTGCAAGTGGCAAGACTGCATTTTTGTACATATGACAGAGCTGAGTAGTGTCCTGTTGCATATTCCTACCACGTCTTCACCCACACTCATTCGTCCACGGCCGTCGGCCACTGTGAATGCCGGAGATCTTCACGGCGCAGCCTCAGCTCCCAGGCGCTCTCATTCTGTGTTTTCTCATTCAGAACTATCAGGGGAGACTCTCAATAGGTCTGACTGACTTTTTCAAACAAGCTGTTAGTCGCACTTAGGGCAGCTCACATGCCCTGTCTGATCAGCCTTATGAAAAATGGAAGCCCTGGGTCGTTTTCCAGCCTGAGCAGCTGTGAGT
The DNA here is from genome assembly GCA_004024925.1 of Scalopus aquaticus. Lineage (NCBI taxonomy): Eukaryota > Metazoa > Chordata > Mammalia > Eulipotyphla > Talpidae > Scalopus > Scalopus aquaticus. The sequence goes on along the minus strand of PVIJ01006990.1, from coordinate 13,184 downwards.
GGGAATCCGGGTAGAACGACATGGTAACCGCCACGTCAGGTGCTCCGTGCTTCTGCCACGTGTTTTTATTTTCTTCTCTCAGTCTTTATTTTCTGGTGTTTCCACGTATCTACTTCCATTGTCTAGTTGATTCAGCAACCAGACTGAAAACCCCCAGGGCAGGGAGGAGCATCTTTCCCTTAGTGACCAAGCTCTCAGTACAGGCTGCAAGTGCCCACCAGAAGCTCGAATGGACAACACATTAATTGAGGAGAAAAAAGAGCAGCACCATCTGCAGGTGGGCAGTCTGCACACCCCTGGGCAGGGGGCCATGTCCCTGCTGTGCTGTGGCCGGGACCCGCAGTTTTGCCTCTCCAGGCTCCTCACACTCAGCTAAGTCCAGGCTAGCCCAGACTCACCGGTATTAAGGGTTCAAGGCAAAGGCCTCGTCCTTTTAAAGTACGTTAAATTTGCACTCCCATTTGGCTGCTGTAGGCAAACTACGCCCAGGGAAAAGGGGGTCAGGAGCAGCTAAGAGCAGAATGCCCAGGGAGGGCACAGGGAGGCAGAGAGGGAGCCATCCTGGGACATCTTCAGCTCCATCGACAAGCCGGCCAGGCACTCTGCCCGGGCAACCTCATCTGCCACCCCATTCACCTCTCCAGTCCCTCCCCCATCCCGGTTACTGAAAAACTCAAATGCAATCCTAGGAGTAGATGGTGTTAGCGCTGTCACCCCGGGGACACAGGTCAGCTGCCCAGTGGGGCTGGGAGCCCCCAGGGCTCCGCCCTGTGAGACAGACTCTCAGACATGTCAGAAACACAGACAGTGGGGAGAAAGTCAAACAAGATATAAACAGTCCTATGTGTGTATATATCATGTATCAGATGAAGCTCAGCGGTTGTTTATTGTCAAATACAGGACTGTTGACAGCGCAGTGCCTGCGCCCTGAGCACAGGATGGCCTTGAATTGCCCGGGAGGGTCGCGGGGAGCCCCCATCAGATTCCAGGTGCTCCCGCGCGCGCGGTTGCCTCTATTCCTCAAACATCCTGGACATTCGCTTTTTTGCAGAGCAGGAAGCCCTTCATGAAAACCACAGCCAGCTGTCTGGAAGCCGGCAGCTCGCTGCGTCCTGGGGCTCTGCCTGGCGCTTGGATACCTGCGGGCCCACCGGCCACGCTCGCTCCCAGGGAGGAGACGCCGCCGCCATCTTCCTCCACAGGCTCTTAGAAAATGACGCGCGTCAGCTCACGGGAAGCCTTGACAACCCGACTGACCCTCACAACTGTCTTGCAAATACCAGGCAGCGTGTTCTGTTACTCAAGGTCCCTGTATTTTCTGGAACAAGCGCACGGGTGATGTAAATGCGTAAATCGGGGCCCATGGAAAGGACTGGTCAGCCAGCGCCAAGGACCTGATAGCCCCGTGGGGCCGGTGGCTCGGGAATCGGCCCACCCTTTTGGAGCCCCCCATTCAACTGGGCTTCTGGGCCTTTTCCAAACCCTGGAGCAAAAATTCCTGCTTTTCTCCCCACGGAATCACATACCGGGGCAGCGATGTGAGCCTAGAGGTGAGGAAGGGGGAAGTGGGCGTCCAGAGGATGCCGGAAGAGACAGGCGGGAGTGCGAGGCACAGTGGGTGGGGCTCACAGGGACCAGGGAACCCCACCCCGGCACCCAGCCGCCACAGTTTGGTGTCCCGGGGCTCACAACCAGGAAATGTACCTGTGTGAAGCCGGGACCAGCACCTCGTGCTTTTCAAATATGTGCAAAATAATGAAAATGGCTTTAGTGACTAGGATGACTTTTCAGCCTAGGTCACCCCAACAAGGGGTTTGGAGCCCCCAGAAGATGGTCAGATAGGAAACAAATGGCGCCCCTTCAGGACAGAGCCACAGGACAGCTGTCCCCTCTAGAACCTCCCGGCCCACTCAGGCCCCCCGCCTACTCCCCTCAAATGACCCAGGCAGAGGAACTTTCCATCAAGACAGGGCCTGACTCAACCTCTCCCAAGTAAACCAGACACCAGCCACCAAACTGCCAGCACAAGAGTTTCCATAATGAGAAGCTTCCAGGAAAGCCCCATAAAACCTTTACTGTAAATTCAATAAACTGGATTTCAAATATGGTGGCTGGGCTGGGGAAGCCCAGGGCGCCCCCCTAGTCGGCCCCCCGTCCACCATCTCTGCACCACAGACGCAGGCTGCCCAGCCCAGACAGAACCGCAGCTCCACCCTCTCCCCGGTGCCAGCCCCCCCCCATTCCCAGGTCGGCTTCTGCATGCTCTCCCACATCACCGGTACCCCACACAGGGTCACACCAGGTATGAAGAAGGGACACGCCAGCAGAACCTCCAGAAGGCACAGGCCATCAAGGGGTGCGAAAACAAGCCTCAGCCCCCTGGACCTCACCCCTCACCTTTGCCCCACTCCATTAGACCAATCAGGGAACCCCCAACCAAGACCAGAGAGAAAAAGCCACAGCCCCAGAGACATTCAATCAGATTCAGAAGCTGTGTGTTCCAGGGGTACAGGTCCTGGTCAAAACCCCACTTCCTCACCCCAATCCTCAACCAATGCTTCACACCCCCTCTCCCACCTCTGAGACCTCAATTTCCCTCTACAGAAGACTTTCCCCACACCTTTTACTCTGCCACCCAGGCCCAACCTCACTCGGGCCCCCAGAGCCGGGCCCTGCGGGGGCCTCAAGAGCCTGCGGTGTGGGCAGCCAGGCGGGCTGCGTGCGCAGCGGCAGGAGCAGGCCCCGGCTTCCGGACCGTGCTCAGCCCACTCACTGGGTGGGTCTCAGGAAAGGTCACAGCAGAGAGTCAGGGCTGGATAATGTGGCTGAAGGGACAGGGAGAGGGGGACAGCTGTGTTGGCAGGGGCTGCACAGCCCCTCAAACTTTGGAAGGGAAGGGGCTTGGGCTTCAGCGGTCACCCAGCTCCACACTTGCATTGTGCAGACGAGCGAGGCACAGGGGGGTGATGTGATTTGCCCAAGTTCACATAGTAGGAAGTCAATGGGGGTCACACACAGGCCGGCCCCTGACTCCAGAGCACCCCCTGCTTCTGAGACCATACAACAGGGGTCCACAGGGGCCTAAGGGGCCAGGCTGTGGCCGGTCATGGACTAGCAGTGAGGACACTGGATTCAAGGACAACTGAGTCTGTGTGGCCCGTGCCACAGACAGCTCCCCACCCCCGCAACGTGGTCCCCTGTTGCACACAACACGCCCAGTAATATCTGCCTTCCATACCCCCATCTTCATTTGCTCAAGTGTCAAATAAGGTCATATGAAAAACTGAATTGCTGCCTAGTGTCAGAAGTGGGGGAGCAATGAGTAGCCCAGGGGGCTGGAGCAACCAGGAATCCAGGAGGAGGAAGATGCATGTTCCAGGTCCCTGCTGAGCCTCGGGAACAGATCAGGTGTCTCCCCCATGCTGGAACCACCCCCATCTGAGGCAGCCCCAGGCGGCGCTCCTGCCCCACCCAGCGCCCACAGAAGGTGAAAGGTGCACTGTTCACAGCTCCTCCAGGCGCAGAGTTTCACATTCCTTCCCTGCCTCCAAGAGGACCTCGGAATCTTCTGTGCAGGCACTTGGGTTGTGGATATTTTCCACATTTTTTTTAAACTGCTTTATTGGGAAACTATTTTCCGCCAGCCCTGGACCACGGACAAGCCAGTCGGCGCTTGCGTGGGGAGTCCCGAGGGCAGCTAGGCATCCGCCTGAGGGTTTGCGGGGCACGACTTGGCCTGTACTTTTCCATGAATGGGAGGGAGCAGAGGCAGGGGCTGCTGCCTGGGCAGGCGGCCTGGTGGCCTGGCATCCTGGGGAGTTTCCCAGTTGGCTTTGGGGAAGTTACTCCGAACTGATCTGCTGTGGCAGAGGCCCTGGTGGGTAGGAGTTTCAGGCCTTCAGCCCCAATCTGAAAAGCCAGGGTGGTCTTGTTTCCCCCAAACCAGCTTTCTGTCCTTGGTTGAGCTGCATGGACGTTCTGCAGGCCAGGTCCCTGGCATTTGGCCATCTGCCCCCAAGCACCTGCATGTCTTAAGCACCCCCACTTTTAGGGCTGGTTGACCTCACCAATAACCTGTGCTCACACCTCACCCTAGCCCAGTCCTAGGGCCAGATGGAGAGTTCATGAGCTTCTGCCACCAATAAAACCGAATGACACCGGAGCATTGTGGTTGTATGAAGTAGTTAAACACAAGGAATCTGGGGTCTCACATTCAAGTTCAACAGGCTTCGCTGCTTTCAAGCTGCAGTTTCCTCACCCGAGAGAAACAACGTAAATGTCCAAACAGACAAGTGGATCGAGAAGATGTGGTCTGTATACACCGTGGAACACTAGGTAGTGCTCGAGAAGAAGGACTCACGCCATTTGCCCCAACATGGATAGAGCTGGAAGGATTAGTGCTCAGCAAAATAAGTCAGACGATAAAGAAAAATATCCGATCGTCTCACTTCTAGGGGAATATAGGGAAAACCGAACAAAGGATCAGGAAAGAGACAAAACTTGCAGACGGACCTTAGATCTGAGGCACCCAGCAGGGGAGGGGGAGGGGGAAGGATCAAAACAGAAGAGGGATGAGCACAGGAACTGTGGTGTAGAGAATCATGGGGACTACACCTGAGGGGAGAAATCAACTATTGCACAAAAATGGACACAGTCAGAAAATAAAAAAATACTTAATAAAAAGATGCATACGACTTGCCTAGGAAGACTATAGGTAGGGTTAATTAAAATTATGCATAGGAAAAGTGCTTATCATGACACCTGATACAAAATTGAGTTCTTGTGCCTTGTAGGGCCTGAGACATCTGGTCTACCACCTGCTGGCACCCGGACTGAGATCTGGTGAAGCGGAAGGGACGTTAAGGCCGAGACAGGCCTGGGAGCATCCCCAAGGACCGTGTCTCCACGTTTTGAATCCCACCGCCTGTCTAGGGGCTCGTGACTAAAGCTGCAGGGGAAGAGATTTGGGCTCAGGACTGCTCCTTGGAGAGCCCAAGAAATTGGTGTCTTGAGCAAGCCCACATGTGGCTCAAAAACAGCCTCCCAGGCCTCCCTGGTGGCGCAAGGGGTTAAGTCTCAGCCTATGAAGCTATCAGCAGCCACTGCAGCATGAGTTCGATCCCCGGCCAGGGAGCTTCCCAAATGGCACAGCAGGCCTCTCCTGACTCTCCCACTGCTGCCCTCAGCAGTGTATTTCAGTAGATCCGCCTGTTCTGCTCCCCACTGGTGAATCCTCTTACCTCCGCACCTCTGGCCTGCACACCAGCTCTTGTATGCATGAATAAATCAATCTTTTTTAAAAATCAGCCTTTCATATCGACAACCTGAAGACGCATCCAGACACCAACCCCTTCTTGCTGGGCTCATTTTTTCAGGAACTGAATTTTTTTCCATCCCTCACTTCCCTCAGCAGGTTCTCTCCCAAGACCCATTTCTTCCTGCAAAACCTTGGAACAAAACTATGTGCTGACTGATAAAACAGCCTGACATGTGATCCTCCCAGTTATAATACAGACATTCAGCAATGGTCAGAACACTGCATCCCAGGGTCAAAGGTGACTGTGGTCCACAGGGTGTGAATTAGAGTTGATTTTTATTTTCTGCCTCATGTTTTTCAGTTTTTTCCAAATGAGTAATATGTAAGTTTTATGCTCACAAAATTATTTTAGTTTTGAAAAAACAAAACTCATCACTAACTTTTTTACATGTACATTAAATCATGTGCTCCCTTGCTTAAATCTTTTCGAGTTTTCAAGGCATGCAGAATAAAATTCAAACTCCTTCTCCACGGTCTACGAGACTAGGGCTGGCCCAGCCCTCCCTCACAGCTCTAGACCAATCTTCTACCCACCAGCTTCAGTCTCAACAGCCCCCTCCTGGGTGAGAATCACAGTCCCCCACTTACCGGCTGTGTGACCTGAGGCAGCTTACTAATGTCTCTCTGCCTTGGTTTCCAATTCTGAAAAAAAGAAAAAAAACACATAATAGTGCCTACCTCCCAGGATTGTTATAATTCTTTTTTTAAAAAGGTTTATTTATTCATACATACAAGAACTGGGGTGTAGGCCAGAGATGGGCGGGGGGTAAAATGATTTACTAGAGACAGAGTGGGGAGCAGAACAGGTGGATTGACTGAAATGCACTGCTGAGGGGAGCAGCGGGGAGATAGGAGAGGTCTGCTGTTCCCTGTGGGAAACTCCCTGGCTGGGATGGAACTCAGGCCACAGTTCCTGGCAATAGCTTGGTAGCGCTGAGGCTTTAAGCCCTGCGCCACCAGGGAGGCCTGTTATAAGGTAATTCTAAGAATTCCTGGCACATAGTAGGCACCACGTGTTAGATGATCATTCACCCCATCACGGCTTTGCTCATGCTGTTCCCTCCACCTGGAATGTATCAATACTCCTCTCCGTCCTTCACTTGGCTGACTTCTTCCCCATCGTGGTCTTTGAGAGGACTGATCAATGGCTATCAATTCTGCCCCTGTTATTATCTTAAGTCATCTGACCCTTTTCCATTAGCACACTCATCAGAGCTTATAAATACGTGTTTATAAACCGGCCAATTTGAACGCTTGCCTCTCACCAGATAAGAGCTTCAGGAGGGCCGGCATCAGGGCAGGTAAGCTCACTTATAGATGCTCACCTACAGGTAACAGGGCTTTTAAAAGCCTCGCATACAGGGGTGCCTGATAGATGCTGACTGGAAGAGCACGGTAAATAGCGAGTGGACACATTCAGCATCTCAGGTGTTCACTTTCTGTTAGAGACTCGCCTGCATTAGGTGTTCACTCTCAAATCCATGTGTGCAAAGAGTCACAGTGCATGTGAGTACCTTCACCGCTATGGCAACGCTAGAAATCCAGCTGCAACTAGGCCAGGCCGAAGGGGGAGTTATAGGAAGGATGTTGGGGTCACACGACCCAAGGAAGGCTCCCAGGAAGGCGGAATAAGCCTGATTCAAATGCCAAGAGCTCACCTCCTGTTTCCTGCTCTGATTTTCTGTCAAGTGACCATGTCCCCCAGAGGTTGGCCTGGCAACTGAAGGGCTTGGGGTCTCAGAGGATTTGGCTCCCACTGCCAGAGAGACACCATGTCTCTTTTTTCAATTCCAGTTTGGATAGTTTCTGAGAAATACTTAGCAGGCCTGGCCTGGCCTGGTCGGAGGCTCCTCCTTGGTGCAGGGCCTGGAGGTTCTCTGAAAAGCCCAGATGCGTCAGGACTTGGGGTCAGCCAGCCAGTGCCCTTGGTCCCCAGAGAAGGAAGAATAACTAAGCCAAGAGCACTGCGGTGAAGCTACTGCACTGAGGTATTTCTCGAGAGAGAGAGAGAGAGCTTTGCCCCTCAGGGCTGTGCACAGGAAGTGGGTCTTGGTTGCCTCTAAAATGCTATTGACTATCTGAATGACTGTAACCTCAGCTACCACTTCTCCCCTTTTTCTTTTATGCATTTTATTTCCTATTAATTGTTATTTTAGTAGATGGGTTATAACCTAATCAGCATCCCTGAGCCCACCCAGTCTGCACAACTCTGGAAGGACCACCCACAGCGTGACTTGTGATGCCTCCTGAGTTGTTCAGAGCCAGGTCTGTGCAGCCAGACCAGGTGACCCTGCTCACTCCCCAGCCCAGGCACTAGAACATTAAGGGAAGCACACACGTGCCCCTTCCTAAACAGCCACCCATACCTTCTTTGGTAATAGTTTACATACAGGTTTGCTGTGACAAGCTGATTTTTCTAAAGTTGACCTCAACAATATTTTCCACTCACCAGCTCTTCTTACAAAAAGCCTCTGACACTTCTCCCATCAAGGCAAAGGGTCTATGTCCTCTCCTTGAACCTGGGCAGGTCTTGTGACAAAGACCTTCCTCAACCTGGAGAGAATGATGGTATGATGAAAGTTGGGCTGTGTGACCTCTGAGGCTATATACCACCATCTAGCCCTGCTGGAGTGCTTTGCTCTGAGGGAGAGAAGGACCCATATCAGCCAACTAGCTGTCCTGATGCTGCCATGCTGTGAGGAAGCCCAACCAGCCCCACCCTGGGTGACCACATGGAGCATTCTTAAAACCACGCAGAGAAAGGGAGAAGGTTGCTGCTTTAAACCTCTGCTATTCCAGGTCCAGCCACCTTGACTGAAGAGTCGCTCACAAGAGTACTACCAAGACCATCTCTTCCTGGATCCATGAGAGAGATGAAATGATTGTCATTGTTCTTAGGCATTAAATTTGACAGTCACTTGTTATGCAGCAATAGATATCGCCACAGACTTTGGTATCAGGAAGGGGCGTGCTGCCTTAAAACCAAAAACACTTGGCATTCACTTTGCAAGAGGTAGGTGGTCAGAAGTTGGAAGGACCTCAAGCGTCTGTTCAGAGAGACCTAATTTCCTCTAGGAGTCTGTAGTGAAAGCTTAAATGAAAGTGCTGTCAGAAGTTGGTGGAAAGAGCACTCTTTTCATGTTGTGGCAAAAAGTTTGCTAATACTTTCACCTGAGGTAACAGGGAAACTAGGACAAGGACCTAACTAACTTGATAGTCTAAGATTTCTAGGAAGAGCACTGACAGTGCCATCTGGCTTCTTGTCATCCTTTATGATTAAATGTGAAAGGAAAGAAACAAACTGTGAAGTATAATGGAGCAGAACTTTCTGCACTTGAAAATAAAACTTTCTTAATCCCAACCTCTTCAGAATCAACAATTCTCATATTAAGAAATGCATCAGATCTGAGATAGGGCTGTAAGATTTTTTTGTTAAAACTTCGGGAAGGGGCTCTCCGGTAGCACAGGGGTTAAGTCTCAGCACTATGAAGCTATCACCAGCTGCTGCAGCATAAGTTCTATCCCCAGCCAGGGAGCTTCCCACATGATGCAGCAGACCTCTCCTGCCTCACCCACTGCTCCCCTCAGCAGTGTATTTCCATCCATCTGCCTGTTCTGCTCCCTACTCTGTCTCTGGTGAATCCTCTCACCACCCCGCACCTCTGGCCTATACCCCAGCTTGTATGTATAATAAATAAATCTTTTAAAAAAAAAACTTCAGGACGATCCAAGATGGAGACTCTAGAGTATCCATGTTGTAAGAAAAGGCAAGATTTCATCTTTTTATGGCTGAATAGTATTCCATTGTGTGTGTGTGTATGTGTGTATGTGCACCACATCTTAATTCAAACATGTCATCAGACACTTGGGCTGTTGAATATATATTTATCAGCTATAATCTACAGCTTGTCTAATAAATCCAACACTTGGACATCCTCTGGAAAAATATCTGTTAATTGCTTGTTTCCTATGTGTGGTCCATGCTTTCCTGTTTCTTTGTATGTCTTCTAAACCTTTTTTGAAATTAGACATTTTTATACTATCATGTAGCATCTCTGGAAATCAGGTCGTCCCATGTCCTGCTCCCACCCCTCAGGTCTGTTTCTGATGTTATTAGCGCTGCTGCTAGTTTTCTGGACTGATTCTGGAAAGTATATAATCATTGTCATGTACAGCCACTGAAGTCTCTACTCAGTAGTTCAGTGGTTAGCTAATGATTGGACAGTGATTTTTTTTAATGTTTTGAAACAATGAGTCTCTCAGCCATTACCAAGGATTCTGTGTGTGTTAGGACAAATCCTCAATTCACCAACAGTTTAAAAGTCTGCCTTAAGGTGTGAACTTTTCCCTAAATCGTGCACAGTGCTATGAACCAATGTTACCTCAATAAAAAAAAAAGAAGAAGAAGAAACAAAAGCCTACCTCAGCCCTCATTTCCTGCTGTGCAAAAGCTCGACATCAGCCCGAGAGGGATGAGGCCTGCTCAAGTGTTTCTGCTGCATGCACACATGCCTGCACACGTGCATGGTGTTCTAGACCCACAGGAATATGCTGAAGCTTTCCAAAGGCCCCTATGAATATCTCATTCCTCGGATTTTCTTTTAAGCCTCTTGCCCCAAGTGGTATGACTGCCTCAAGTAGTTTGATGTTAAAACAATTACAGCAAATTGTTTCTGACAAATTCTCCAGGAACAGTGAATTCCTCACTGAGTGAACTCTGAGTCAGACAACTAAAGATCTGCCCCATGAATGGGGCTCTCCAGGAAGCTGCCAGCCGGGGAAATGATGACAATTCTCTATTGGTGTGCTTCTTGGGGTACTCCAAACCCATCCTGTCCCCTCCACTGGTTGATAGTTTGCTGCTTTTTAGAGGAACCATAATCCCAAGGCTCCTGGTTTTCAAGGCTACCTCAGAGTTGGAGTGTGGATGGATACAGGACAAGTTAAAACACCACAAAACTTGCTGTTCTTGCCAAAATGCCATCTTGACTAAACACTCCTTTAATGATTATAAACCTTTTGTTAATTTTCAGAGTTCTGAAAAACTAATTATGGTTATTTTTTTCCAATGTTCTAGCTGCTTTTAGAGAAAGAATTGATTTTCAGAGGTCCTTACCTTATCCTTTCAAAATGCTTCCTCCCTGGTTAGAATTTAAAGAGCAAGTCTTGCAGATCTTCTCTGTTAAAGTACAGAGTTTCTTAAAATCTTAAAGGCAATATTCCACAGCAGCCTAACTGGAAGTCCAAGGTAGAGAGGGCCCCTCTTGAAGGTCATTGTGGATATGACTTTTGACAAGTGGGGGTGACTATAAATTGGCACAAAAAAGTTCAAAAAGAGGCAGACACTAAAAAATGAAGATGCCATTGGACTCCCAAACTTCTACAATCAGAAAGTGAACTTTGAAAATCATTCCACTGAAACATGAGCTATTTTATATATGTAAAAAGAAGAGTGACTCAGAAGGCCAAACCAAAATCCAAGATTACAGAGAGGAGAAGCAAAAAACACATAGAATAATCTAGAGCTTAACTAGAATTAAGCTCTAGTTAGGACCAAAATAGGCAACAGGATTCCAGCTAGATTTCAGAATTGCTATGGACCAATTGTTAGGGACATCTACAAGCTCCCTATGTTCCTCTTTATGAAGTGAAGGGTCTAGAGTTTGCCTGAGCCACCATCACATACGGGCTCTGTGGAGAACAGAAAACTTTCATTTTCTCGTTAGTGCAAAATTCTTCAAATCAAGAGGAATCTACTCAAGTTGGTCCTTGAGACCCCACCTGAGGAGTCTCATTCACATTTGAACCTGATGTATATTATGAGATTTTGACTGCAAGTTGCCACCATAAAAGGATGAACTTTGAAAGCCCTGGGGAATGGGACAAGTGTATCTTGCATATGGAAAGTATGTAATTAGTTATGGGCAGAATATGGATTACGATAGATTGTATTTTTCAATAGTAGTCACTACAATATCTGCCATCCCACATGCTTTTTTTTTTTTTTTTACAATGTCACCTTGGTATCCTTCCTATTGTGCAATGGTGTCTTTGTCCCCTTCCCTAGAACCAAGGTAGATCTTTGTGTCTGCATCCACCAATACAGTGAGACAGAAGTGACAGTGAACTTCCAAGGTTAAGTCATAAAAATCTCCTGCACTGCTGCTTTCCTCTTCAGGGCCACGAGCTCTGAAACCCAGCCACCATGCTGTCAGAAAACCTTAACTCTCCCACATGGAGAGGCCATATGGGTAAGTCATGTATTGGTTTTCTGGCCAACAACCAGCTGAGATTCTAGCCAACAGTCAGCATCAACCACAAAAGATGTGACTCTGACATCCCCAGAAAATTCTCGGCCCCAGCTTTTGAGCCACCCCATCTTTACATGTTACCAGTTGAGTCCCAAGTCATCGTGTAGGAAAAACAAGTTTTGCCTTCTCTGACCTGCCCAAATTTCTGACCCACAGAAACCATGGAAGGTTTAAGCCCCTATGTTTGGGGATGGTTTGTTAATCAGCAATAGAAAACTGGAACATACATCTAGAGAAAATGGTTTAAAACCCTGGACATTTGAGTTATTTAATATATTGCTATTGTGAATATAACTACTATGAACGTTCTCATACTTTCCCCCAGTACTCGCGTAAAAGGGCATTGGAGGGTATGTATTTTAAAGTGAAATTGATGTCCAGATTTACAAGCTAGTGCCGAATTGCTCTTCAAAGAGGTGTTCTCAGTTACAGCCCTTCAACAAGGCATAAAAAAGTCCTGTTGACCACTCTCTGGGCTCTTAAACTGCGGCGCCCTCCTCTTCTGCTGGCACCATGCACTCACCCATGCCCTGCAAATCTTTCTCAAGTGCCATTTTCCCAATGAGATCACCCTGACCTTTCCATGTCAGCTGACAAGGACCCCACTATTACCCTCAACTGTCCTTGCCTTCCTCTTTATCTCCCTTCCCAGGCTACTATGCAACTAGTAACTGTTGCATTTATTGCCCAGTGTTCACCTGCCCTGACAATGTTAGCTGCCACATTCATGCCAACTGACAATTTCGTTGCCCACTGCTATATGTTTTTTTAGATTTGTATATTTATTGCTATATCCTAGCACCTAAATGTTTACAAATGCAATGAATTTTTTATAGAATAAATGAATGTCTATATCTTTCCTAGTACCCTATAAAACAGACTGATTTTTACTAGTTAAACAGATAAATGTTAAGTCAATAACTTTAGTTTTCCTTGAAAACAAATGAGGTTAAATAGCTTTGCATGTGCTATTAGCCATACATTTCACTCATCCATGTTCCTATTGTTTGTTGCCTCTCTATTAAATCATATGAGTTCTTGAATATGCAGTCTTGATCCATTGCAAATTACATGTACCCCAAAAATCTTCTCCCAGTATACAGCTTATCTTTAAGCAGCCTAACAAATAAAAATTCTTTGTTTTTAATGTAATCCATGCAATGGTAAATCTTTTTTATATTTTGTTTAAAAATAAACTATTCTCTCGCCAGAGCAGCCAGCAGTGCTAGGGGCCAGTTCTTTCTAAATCTTTCTTTTTAATTAAAAACCTACTTTAATGACCACAGAAGGCTCGGTGCATGGTATTACAAAGGACCTCTGGGCCCCTCCAGAGAGACAAGCCCACCCACCCCCAGATCCAGGCCCCTCCCTTTCATTCAGCCTCTTCATCATCTCCCCTCCAGCAACAGAAAGAGACAACACCATGAATCACTGTAAGAGTTGCCAGGTGAGCGAGGGGGTGGGGGTGGGGAGGTGGGAAAGTGCCCAAGGGAAGGGGCTGCAGCTTAGAAATACCAGCTGGCACAAGTAGCCCCCCAGGCCCGGAGGAGCACTGG